>JAQOOF010000592.1:0-22575 GCA_029931835.1 Etheostoma nigrum | reverse complement strand
ACATATATATGTAAATATGCAGATATCTTTTTATTCTAAAAAATGCACAGACATGGCAGGCAGTCTACTCATTACCTTTGATTTAGCTGTTCCAATAAGTATTACAATAACATCATGAGCCATTTGTATTTATTTTTTTCAAGTCAATGTGGTCTTGCTGGTCCTTTAAACTTTTTGATGTTGTGGCTGCCATCTTTAATTGTTTGAGTTTTGTAATAGTTTTATATTTTTCACTTGTACTGGTAATGTGTATTTCATTGTAAGGAATGGCGTTTCTGTACCACTGTCTAAAAAACATTTGTCAAAAAAATACAATGTTGTATTTACCTGTCCTTAAACAGAAATGTAGTTAAGAGTGAAATCATATAGAGATAAAACTGTAAGTGCTTTAGATCGGGTGTAAAGGGAGAGTATTTACTTGTTTAGAGAGCCAGGTCCAGATATTTTAACTGTTTTAATCTATGGTCCCGATTGCCATTTTGTCTAAAAATCAGTGTGCTTCCAGACCCCTCAACTTTGAGAACTTAGATATGCAGTATTCAGGGTGAAAGCTGAATGTTTGTTTGAATCTGTTGTTGTCTTGAGATGGAAAGGGTTTAAAAAAGTTGTGTCTCATTTAAGACAGATCCTAGTATACAGTCACTGCAAGAAGTAATGCTTGCTTGGCTTAGTCTGATACAGGTTTTTAAAGACTGTTGCACATATTTTAGGATCAACGTTGCTAATAGTTGCGCTTACACTCCACCATTGTTATGTCAAAGTATTATAACAGTTTAATGTTGTCTGAAAATATCTGAAACAGCATGCAGAGCTATGATGCTCCAGTGAATCCAAACATTTTTTGACAGCAGCTTGTTAACGGATGTCAACCTGAGCTTAGGGAAGGTAGGGAAACTCTGGGATAGTACATCAACAAACCTGAATGTTGGTCTGTAGTTTTTGCGAGCATCACTTCTCTCAGTGCACAAAAACTCATTCAACATTGTAAGCGCACGTGCATACTGTATAATCTTAAAATGAATCCACAATGTGGATGTTACAATTTAAATGGGGATTAGAAATGTATATTTTCTGTAAAGGAAAATGTCCATTACAATGTGAAATACTTTGAATTATACTGGTATGCCACTTTATTAGAAATGTATATTTTCTGAAAAGGAAAATGTCCATCAATATTATATATATCTGCAGTGAAATGTTTTTCTTTAATGCTACAATTGACTGGATATGGATGATAGGAATAACAATCTCATGCACCACCACTTTAATTTTACAATTTATGATTATAGTAGTGATTAAAGGATTTGTTCATATTTGCTTTTTATTGTATCAAAATTGATCTGAAGAATGTCATAATTGTGGTTCTGCTGATCTTAAATGAGTCATATCAAATAGTTGTGGCCAATGCAAATCATGTAGGACACTCTGATGTCACATTGATAAGTAAACAAAACAGGCAGATGTTGTAAGTGCCTCTATGAGGCCCCCGAGGCTCTAATGGCAATTTAGGAGTTCATGCAAACTAGCTAGATTTAACTAGCTAAACCTTTAAAGATATGCTTAATAGGTCAGTGGTTATTATGGAATATGTACATATCTGTATCTACACATGTGAATACATTAAAGTCATATGCAATTAATATATCTATGTAAACTTTGTGAGTATAGGGACACAATGTTTCATAAAAATCGATTCTAATGGACTTTATATGTATGTCATCAAAAAGGTTTTATACTGCAATCTTTACTAAAGTCTCAGACTAACCTAACTACACCGCTTAACCTGACTTTCTGGTTATATACATATTAGGTCTGTATTTCCAAAAGAAATTATGTACGTTTTATAATTTTACAGTATTGTAAGCCTAATTCAGCTGTACTGACAAAGGAAAATTCTGAGTGTTTTCTTGGTTGTGTATTTGCTCTGACAACAGTGGGTCCTACATGGGGTAAATGCACTGTATTTTAATGAATATGAATGAACAGAACATGTAAATATTTCAATGGTTGCTGCTAATGCACCCTGTAAGGCCTGTTTTTGGACTGTTTCACTATTATATTTGGATTTAGTAAGCATAGGAATACTAAAAGCTTTTGTACTTTAAGTACAGTCGTTTAATTTGGGAAAGGAAGAGTCGAAAAATTATGTTTGATTAACTTTGAATTGTGCAATGAGAAGATTAACACCTTTAAACCTCTGTGTCTGTTATGATTTACAACACCAGTGCATAATAGCTGTGCCTAGCAACACAAGGCTGCTTTGGCACTGACCCAGGATTTTACTGGTGCCAGAACAAAGACAGAAAAAGACGGAAAAGTCTGTTTTATGTCCAAACAAACAGTGGTGTGCTAGTAACTAATAATGGATAATGTCTTAACTGTACATGTACACATATACAGGAATTTATAAATCTGGCACTAAGATTCT
Source organism: Etheostoma nigrum (assembly GCA_029931835.1). Classification (NCBI taxonomy): domain Eukaryota; kingdom Metazoa; phylum Chordata; class Actinopteri; order Perciformes; family Percidae; genus Etheostoma; species Etheostoma nigrum. The sequence continues at coordinate 20,147 of JAQOOF010000592.1, read as the reverse complement.
ATTAATTTACTTCTGATTTTGACATATTTGAGAAAATGACACAGATTCATGCATCTGACACCAGGAGAAGGTGCTGTTACTCTTAATAAGTTCTGCATGACGAGGCATGGCATTGCCTCTGCATTTAAATTTACATCAAAATACTATTTAATACAATTACAAAGTCTCTGCTTAATGGGTCCATTGTGGCTGAGGTTAATAGCTGCTGACTTTTCCTTATCATGTAAGCTGAGGTTGCTTGTAGGATGTACGAGGACCTTTACTCTTAATCGACTAAATTTCTAACATTTACCATACAACAGGTCTTTAGAAAATATGAACTGTCTAGCTAACAGCTTTTCTTTAGAGAAAACTGCAACTATACAGTGGAAATTGAAAGAGGAAGAGGGTGAAAAGAAGAGCAGAGTGGAAGAGCTAATGCGACTGCAATAAAGTATAATGTTTGTACTGGGTTGATGTTTGCTTGTGAGACCACAACAGAGACCACAGCAGAAGTGTTTAATCTCCTGTTAGATAATGCATGACTCCAGCACATGTGATACAAGAATTGTTTGCCATAACTGTAGGCAAAGAATTAAAAAATGATATGTAATAACGTTGACAAACATTTTCTTAAAGCTGAAGTTGGGGGATAAGCCTCCTGAAATGGTGTCAGCCAAATGTGTGATTCCACTACTTCTTGTAAATGTGAAAACTTTCATGAATAGTATTGAGTATGTTTGTATGTCTCATCTGTCAAAAAATGTGTTTTTCCATGAAGTGTACTTTTCATTCAAATCAAAAACACACACACACACTCTCCCTATCGCCTAATCTTGTATAAAATGATCTGTACATAATTCACTCCTGTAAAGATGGTGATTTGCTGAGATTTGACAGAGTGGAGAGCATGGTGCTGGTCAGTTGGCTGGCAGCTTGTTTCATTCAGTCTACTGTTTGTTTGTCTAATACTGTCAGTCACAAGTTTTATTGTCTCCATTTCTTGATATTGTTATTCAGGAATAACTTGTGTGCCAATTTTCTGTCTGTACGTTGGAGATAGACTGTTGGTAGAGTTGTCTTTACAGTTTAAATGTGTGCACTTCATTCTGACATGCACAGTTAACCAGCAGTTTACAGGTAATAGTAATCCCTGATTACTTTTCTATTGCACATAATGTTAGTGACACTATAAAACTGTTATTGATAACAATGTAATTGGCAAATTCCAAATATGAGAACCAGATTGGTTTATATAAGTTGAGCACCTCTATAAACCAATCAAGATGCAAGTGCTTACTCTTAAAAGTTACAGTTAATTTCAGTTTAACAATTTACAAATTCTGTTTATTCTCTAGGAACTTAATATTAATGGCTTTCTGTTCTTGTCTTCACAGTGTTAAGTTTCTAGCATTCACCTCCTCTCTAATGTGGAGTCAGTAACTGGTAAACACAAATTTGCGGCGGGAGCCACGTAAGCAACAAGTGTGACACGGATGGACAGTTTAAAGGAGATCTTTGGGGTGACAAGAGAGAGAACAGAGGTTAATCATGAATTAAAAAATTGTATGGTCTGCTCCTCACGTTGTTACCAAAGCCACCTCTTGGAACTCCAACCACATTTTTGACAACTGTCTGACAGACCTTTTTTCCTTTTTCGGCAAATTGACTGAGCATTGCACTGACACACTTTTGGGAGGGAAAAGGACTCCAGATTAAACATTCCAGATGACATCTCTCTGACAACATTATACTTGTCATCTTGTGTGATGACAACTCAGTACCATCTACAGTGCTGGACAACTGAGCAACTTCACATGTTTCTGAAAAACACTTGTCTTCACAAAGGACTGAATGAACAATGTAGCATCTCTGCTAACATATTGTAGCATTTGTTGGCTTGGAAATAACTTGACTTTATCCATCAACAGTTGGAAGAGAGAGGAATTTATGCATTTAAGGGATCTTATAGATGTCATTTTCCTCTTAGGTTCCTTTCCAGTAAAGAAGAAAATATATATAGTACATGAGAGACAAAGGATTGGTCTTACTCGTTAAAACACTTAACATTCCAAAAAAAGATGCACTAAATACAAACAGTGCATATGAAATCCATTAGTATTTACCAACACCCATACTTTAGCCCCTTTTCAAGTTTAGCACTTGTATAGGATGTTTGCCACTGAACTTATGTCTTCCATTAACTTCTATCAGACTGAAACACTGCCCTACTCACTAAGTACTAAGATAATCAAAAACACCACTATGAAGTTGAACAAATGAAGCACATGTAGCATCAGCTTAAACAGGTTGTGTATGGAATTTACTGTATATTTAGACTCACCTGAAACATTCACCATAAGGAAATGGTGGGAAAAAGACATCTTTATCTCTCATGTACTGACATGGGCTTGCCTGAAAGTCTATGTGGGATACCAAAGGTCCTGTAGCAAGCACTTGCTGAATGACCTTCTGTAATGTATGGTAGATTAGAAAGAATATTTAATTGCTTCCGTTTGGTACAAACACATTCCTCTAAAAGTACTTTAACTGCCACTATGATCCCATGCCTATATAAATATCACAATATAAAACAATGTCTGACTGACAGTGCTCAGTCATGAGGAGAAAAGTCTCATTACAACTAAAAGGACACCCCTGCCACCACTTTTTTTACATCACATAAAACATTAGCTGGAAATTCTGCATTATCATTTTGAAAGGGACCAATCAGATAAATGCTACTCCTAACACAAAGGCCAACACTGCCAATAGGCACAAGAATCTCCAGATGAATACTGCCCCATCTCTCTCTTGTCCCTCTTGCTGCCAACGACTGCTACTCAGGCAAGTCAATGTCAAGGTAAGGATTCCCCTTAGGCAAAGGTGGAAGAAATGGACCAAGTGTAGAGCATGTGTGGAAGTGTACAAAGAGAACAAATCTATATTTTGATAAACAAATCAACTATCCATGACTTCGGAGGAAGTTGCTGAGCAGAAAAGGTCCAGAATGGAAGAAAGAAAAAAAAAAATCCGATGTCAATGTTAATAGAACATTTGGCATCAAGAAATGGAGTCAAAGTCTTGGGAAGAGATAGGAAGTAAATATTTTGTTATGGGGAATCAAGTTATTTTCCCCACAAGCACTGGGAAAAAGTTTTTTTTTTTTGAAAGACAATGAGCAATGACAGACTCTTACCTAGAAAGACATGGGGATGACAAAGGATGGACGCTGAGATAAACAAATGAAAAAAGAGATAATGCATTTTTGTAACTTTGTTTACCAGCATGACTAGTTTGCATGACTGTCTTTTCTGCAAGCCCTTAGTTGAAGACAAGGGTGCTAGAAACACAAAAAAAGTATATATAAAATTAATTAAAAAAATGTTATATGCAATTAATGTTTTAAAAAAGATTATAATGAAAGAGAAAAGCTATATTTTGTTTTGAAAAGTAAAAAAATGTGAATATTGAAACATGTATGTTTGCAAAGTACACCCTGAACTGTTATGTTTGATGAAATCTCTCTGCTACTACTGCCCTACATACCCCATTCCAGTGTTTTTGACCGCTGCCATAGTTTTACTTTTTTATGCATCGAGCAGTACATTTTTTTTTAACCATTCAATCAACAGAAATCATTCAAGACTTTGCCAAACTATAGCATTTGCGCAAAGGTTGTTTGTTGTTAATCACAAAGTCCATGTTTTCCTCAAATCATTTGCAATGTTACTACCGTAACAGTAGCAGCAGCAACAGCAGCAGCAGTTCTAAAACAACAGCTCTCCATACCACAACTTTGACTGCTTGATTAGTACTCATAGTTTGCTTTTTTTCTTTGGCAATAATACAAGAGTTGTCACATGATTGTAGCAGGGCAAATGGAGAACCTTGAGAGTATCTTCAACGCCTCAGTGTTAAAGAGATTCATAACGGTCTTGGATGTCCCATGGCAGGATTTTGCGAGGGATAGGCAGTTCTGTTCCACTAGTCCTAGTAGTAGAAAAATGGGTGCACAAGTCCAGGTTATACAATAAAGACCAATAATAGATATGAAAGATACTATACTGGCGAACAATCAAGATAGATTTCAGGTTTGCATGGAACCAACTGCCATTCCAAAGTTTGTGTGTGGTTTAAAGGACTCAGGTGTGTTGGTGTGTGGATGTAGGTGTTTTCTTTCTAACATAATAAATTCTAGTACGGTATATAGATAACGATAATGTGAACACCTCACCGTGATGTGTAAAAAAACGCATGCATTATGACTTGATAATCTCTCGAGGGGGAACAGAGTCTTAACATATCCCCTTAGCCTCCTACCATTGTTTGTCATGAATCTAGTCCTGATAACTATGAACACTGTGCCGTGTCGTAGAGCAGAAACGTCTTCCTTTGAGATGCAACTGAAAACTACTCACACTCACAGTGTCAGCATGAGTGTGTAGAGGTAGCTCGTCTTGTTTTTTTAGATGGTCAGGTCTTTGCATTCGTCGTTACCCATGGAGTTACCGTCATCCAGCTGGCTAGTTGGCCGCTCATTACAGCACACAACACAGCCATGTGAGCACCAATCAAAGAGACCCAGAGCTTCCAAAATGATGTCAGTGAAGTACTTTAAGTGTTGTGAGAAAGAGGATAAGAGATACCAGTATCCACCGTGGGGAGATTGATGAAAAAAATGAAAAAAGCTTAAAAGAGCATCTCAATGTTGATTAATCTCCAAGTCCCTCATCCTTGGTTTGGTATTTCAAGTGAGTTTCCGGCCCTGCAGGTCCAGGGCTCAGCTCAGGCAGCTGAATGGTCCTCTGTCCATTCCCAGTAAATTACAGTTGGAGGCTCACCAGAATATTGTGTGATGTAGACTACATAGACCATTCAAGGTTTTACAGGTTCTAGAGCTTTTGTCTATTTGCAAAATAGGTCCATGGGATTTTGTTTTGGTCTCTTATATCTTTTTAAAGCTCCCGGTTTCAGTTCCAGTATGGAAGTCATTAAGCAACTATGGCTTTGATGGTCACAAAGATGTTTATGAATATTTTAGAAGTAAACTTCGAGCAACGGTGTGCATACTTGCACACCACAAAAAACTTTGTGCTTCACCCAGCTGTTTGTGTTTTCATGGCCTTTTTTCTTTCCTTATTTTTCACTGTTATGTTTGTCATTTCTTAATTCTCTACATTGTGACTGCTATACCAATGCCAGGCTGAAAAAGATGTCTTTCCTTTTCTATTGCATAATACTGCCATTTGATTAAGTCATGTTGAACAGAATGAGTTACAATGTTGAGAGTGCTAAGTCTGTTTTATTTTCTAAAGTTTGCAATCTGTTATACAATGTTTAAGAATTTCCTGTGTGACACTCTCATAACCAAAAGAAATGGCTAATATGTGTTGTAACAATATTATGACACGTCCTCTCCTGGTGTTTGGAAGGCGTTACGTGGTCATGGTTGACACATCCTCTACAATAGCCTTTTGATTTTCTTTATGTGCCTGTTTCTGTTGAATATGTTGTTTTTTCTTTTTTAAATTGAGGACACTGTATGCAATCTGCACCAAGAATGCCGCTGATCGACACTCACTGTAAGCTCCCTGAGACACAGATGTTCTGTCATCAGTTCAGATGATTGCATCCACATGTGTAGTGGCTTTATGGCTTTCCATAAAGTGACATAGCAATCACACTAACCTAAAATATGTTATTTTACAAAGTGATAAGACCAGAGTTGTTTTAGAGGAAATGTTATTATACTGAATAGTTTTCTAATATATTTAATATTTTAATTAGAAATAATGTGACTAACACCACACAAAAGGCATACCGATATACATACATTTAATATTACAGGCTAAAATCATGCATTCCAAAGATTTAAGATGTATGTTCATTTTACATCATCACCATCAAATTGTATAAAACAGACTTATGTACTAGTCCATTGTACTGCAGTCTTAGTAGGAGAGTGAATGGGGGAAGAGAGGTGGTCACTGGAGTATCTGGTTGTGATTTATGCCGGATTTTATTTTTTAAATGTTGGGACACAAAGAACAACTCATCAAGAACTGTATAAATTATATTTCAATGGAATGTTCATGATCTATCTTTTTATATTTTCAAGAAAAAATAGAAACATATCAATAAAGTGTCATAATTGAACATATTTCTACTATTGAGACTTAAAATGTATGAATGTCAATGCAATCTAATGTGAACCAATCTCCATAGCAGCTTGAATGAATAACTGAACTAACAGTCATGAGATGCTTTTTAAGAGACATTAAAATTGCTTAAAATCATTGAAATGAACTTAAAATAAATGAAAAAGTGACATTCATGTGTCAGTTTATTTAAGACTAACTGATGAAATGTGTGCTTCTGTGCATACGGACTTCTGTACTGACGGTCACTAGTTCTATTCATCAGCCTGTCAGGAACAGGACACCACAATACACTGATTAATATAATCTGGCTTGAAGTGTAGACACAATGAAAATCCAAAGTCTTCCAAGAAACTGAGGGATGACAGCTTTTCCAAGAAGGTCCAACTGTCAAGTTTCTTTTTTCATTTATTAATTAATATTAATGGTATAATTTATGGTATTTTATCATTAGTTTAGGGTGATATAAAATAATTAGTTATAATGAGCGTTACAAATTGTAAGCATCTATACACATTATTTACTAATGCTTAAAATAATTAGTCAATGATTAATAAAGCATAAAGTAACTATATTTATTTGTATTAATTAGGCTCCATTAAATCTTTTTTTAGTGATCTATAAAAGAGATTTATCAACCATTAATTACATATTATAATCACATTTATAAAAGCCATCCAAATATTTAAATTTGTATATATAACGGTTAAACCGTTATAAAATAATTTGTAAACCGTTACGGTTTACAAATCATTTGGTAATCATCAACAAATAAACTGTTAAAATAACAAATATATAATATAACAAATATTATAGCTGAACTAATAATGAATAAACATGACTTATCATTTCATTGTTTTTTAAACGATAGAAAACTCTATTAACTTAAGTTTAATTTACTATAAATAATTTAAGTGTTACCAAATTATTTAATTTTTTGCTGTACAGTTACAAAAGCAGCTATTGTACATAGGTGAGTCATCAACTAGAATGCCAGTTTGCAGTGTTAAAGTGGTTGAAGTTGTCTGACAGTCTTTTATGACACATCACATTGTAAATAATGGCAAAGGGAAAGGGTTTGACAATCAGAAACTTAGGTAAATCAAAGTAGAAAAGTTGACAATTAAGAGCTCTTAATAGGACACCGGCACATTGGAAAAAAAGATGATTAAATAATGTTAGCACTGCTGTTTGGAGAATGCTCCTGTACCATAAGCTGGTGTAAGGACCACATGGTAAGAAATAGCAATGTGGTCTGATGAGTCATCCATTTTCTAGTCATGGATACCCACTGTCTGTTTCAAATGGTTTCTACGTGCTGTTGAATCTGTGGTGGTATGTGCAGCCATCTCATGGGAGTCTCATGATTGCTCTGCGTATAGCTGAGTAGAAGCTAAAGAATTTAAAGCCATTTTACACCTACTTTGTCACAGTATTCCAATATCCAAAATTATAATGACATTATATAAAGATTCATCTGTTGCACCCCAAAAAAACAAAGAATTTCTTGCAATTTAAATTTACTTGATTTTCATTAAGATTGTATTGGTAATTTATTATGTCCACACTGTACACCAGCTCATGCTTATTGCTTTATAAGCACATTTACACAAAAGGTTGTCAGATTTAAAGTGAGCAGTCTGAGTTTTATGATTTGATGACAAATGTGATCGAATGGGAATGTAATGTAGCAGCTGTGAGGAAATGTCGGCAGAGGCCTCCTTCAGTTTTTCCCCTTTGTGCCAAAACCTCACCTCCCTCTAGTGGTAATACACAGTAGTGTATGGTTTGGTATATATTCAGAGGGATGAGGACATATGAATAATAACAGTAAATTTGATTGATTAATTGATTGGATTGATTTAGTCTTTATGTGTTTGGTAGTTTTTGTCATTTATTTTATTGATTTAAAAACAATCAAAATTAACTGAAGTACCAAAGACAGTATTATGTTTGTATTATAATAATAATACAATGTAATAATAATAATAATAATAATAATAATTAATTAATTATTATTACCATCATTATTATTGTTATTATTATTATTATTAAGAAAGTCCATTTAAACTGACACAACCCCATGATTCCATTTCATTTTTGAGACATTGCAAAAAATGTTTTGGCCTTTTTGCATCTGTTTTTGTAATGTTTTTCACCCTTTTACAATCACAAAGTCATGGTCAATAAGTCAAACTGCAGAAGACACTTGTGTTATTATAGCTGTAGTGGCTTGACTCTGCCGCCCCCATGAGGACTTTTAAGTAATGACAACAAAACTGTTTGCGCGTCCACATGATACAATATTTTAGAAGAATATTTCCTCTCTAGGCTTATGACCAGAATGTATGTACATGTTCCTGTACATGTTAACACACACTTAACTAACATGATACTATCTACTGTACATGATCTACAGTACTTGACTAGTCCTCCAAAGTTCAGGTGGAGGCTGTTTTTCCTGCTGAAGCATGTGTGATACACAGCAATCCCGTGGGGATGAGCAACAGATTGAGAGATTGAGCTGATCATGATTTGGAACGGATGGTAAAGAGGAGGCAGACATGGGTCCAATCTTATTCAAACTCATCAAAACATTAAAAGAGCATTTTTTTAAACAGTCATAAAAAAGATATAGAAAATAAAAACAGGCTAAACTAGAATGAGATAAAAATACAAGAATAAAAGCTGAAATGTAGTGTGAGAAATTAATAATTATTTGATTTAATAGGTTGGAAGGAGGGGTTTGGGAGAGGATTTGTTTTGTCTAGTGTGTAAAATGTTTAAATAAATAAATGTTGAAGGTTTTTTCCCCACTGTCATTACACTGAAAGTAAAAGGTACCATTGGATATTGGCACTGAATTAAAGCTATAGTGTGTTGTTTCTGCCGCCCCCATGAGGAATGTTAAGTAATGAACACAAAACTGTTGGCGCAGCCACATGATACAATATTTTGATGTTTAAGATGAATATTTCCTCTCTAGATTTATGACCAGAATGTACATGTCCCTGTACATGCTAACACACACTTAGCTTACATAATACTATTTACTGTATATGATTTACAGTAATCTATAGTCTATGAAATATGGTCCTCCAAGGTTCAGGTGTAGGCTGTTTTTCCTGCTGAAGCATGTTGTGTGACACACAGAAATGTTCCTGAAGGATACGTCAAAGGGTACCATTGGATATCGGCACTTAAGTTCAGGTACCTGTAGCGGTTAAAATGTGAACGGTACCCAACCCTATTTAGATACACTAAAACAGGGCTGAATTGTATCTCGTTCATGTACCTGGCTTAAAAATGAGGGTACAGTTGCAAATTATGATGTATTTATTGGAATATGGTACATTTAGTATACATTATATTGCTTAGCAGAAAGATAGTTTGATAACATAAAAAATCTGTCTTTTATAATTTTAAGAGGGCAAGCAGGTTAAAATGTCACATTTTCAGGGTTTTAAGGGGGGGCTCTAATTCATTCTACTAAATAAATTTTTGGTGGTTAAAGAAAGCAACTTTATTTGAATGACATAATTGGTTTACATGTAAGCATATTGTACCTCTTTTAATCTTAAACTATATTAGGTTCTGCAGTTGTCTTGGTCTAACATATAAATTATAGTTTGGGAAATATAAAACGTGCAACAAAAATTGACAGTGCAAAAGTGAAAAAGTTTTTGTAAAATAAAAATAACTAACATACCCCACAACAATCCTGTGGGGATGGGCAACAGATTGAGAGATTGACGGGAGCTAATCATGATTTGGAATTGATGGTAAAGAGGAGGCAGACATGGGTCCAATTTTATTATTATGGGATAAAAATCCCCCATAATAATGCAAAACAATTTTAACTTCTCCATATACAAGTCATTTAGCAAAATTTAAATATGTGTTGCTTATAAGGAAAATAGGCTATTTGTTATGTATGTTTTTCTACTACTATCAGTTCCACTATTTTTTGTTTTTAAATAAGACATTAATATCAAATATGAGTAACAGTGAGGGACCTCTGCCATTCAGAATACCATGCTTGTTAGAGTGCCACGCAGAGGTGACATTTGATAGGGAGGTTGAAGGTTGTCTTGCCTCATAGCTAATATGGAGGGAAAGAACAGGGTGGGGTTAGAGGGATCTAGCAGAGATTGAATTTCAACAGGACAGCATTCCCAAAAAGATTTCAAGACAGACAACGTGAGGCAGCAAGGGACAGGATAGGAACGTAGATGTTCCCTGAGCAAACAACTGGAAGCAGTTTTTGTAAAACCTGGTTAGAGAGACAGCCAAACAAGGACATTGTGTATATGACAGACGGATATGATGACAGAAAACCTGATGAGCCACAGGACACAAACAATGTGATTTTTCATCCTGCCATTAGTCTCTGTCAGCAGCTGTTTTACACTTAGTGAGTAAACGCTTTCATCTTGCTAACTGGGTACTAACATTACTTATTTGACTTTTATTCACAGTTCAGCTCCTAAATAAAATAAAATAATTAAGTAACATTTAAAAGAAATGTGCAACTGTGATGAAATCTGTCATGGGAAATGTTAACTATACAGACACTGCTACAGTATCTCCCCTCCAACCATTTGCTTATAATGCCATCTGTAATGAAAGCCAAATCCACTGATGGAACTATCACTCTGGTTTCAGACAAGGTTTGCTTTTAAGCCCATTTGTTCTGTGGTTTGGCCTGGGATACCCACAGGAATGGACAGCAGTGACACACAAGACGACGAAAGAGGAGGCGGAAGGAAAGAGAGCGATGGAGAGAACGGTAAACAGCTGAAAAACCAACTCAACTGTGAGGAAAAAGGAGAGAAGGAGATCCAAGTGAATGAGAAGGAGAAGAAAGAGACCCGACATTCTGGGTCTCTATGGAGGAATGGATGGGCACCGAGTGAAAGACTGGCCATCAATGTGTCTGGGATGCGCTATGAAACTCAGCTTCGCACCTTAGCCCAATTCCCTGACACCTTGCTTGGTGACCCTAGGCGTAGGTTACGGTACTTTGACCCACTTCGAAACGAGCTCTTCCTAGACCGAAACCGTGCCTGCTTTGATGCCATTCTGTACTTCTACCAGTCAGGTGGAAGGCTTCGGAGGCCCGCGAACATACCCCTGGACATCTTCATGGATGAGCTGATGTTCTACGAGCTGGGACAGGACATTATGAGTCGCTTCAAGGAAGACGAAGGTTTTGCAAAAGAGGAGGAAAGGCCGCTACCGTCCAACGAAATCCAGAAAAGACTATGGATGTTGTTTGAGCACCCCGAGTCCTCATCAGGCGCACGCATCATAGCCATCATCAGTGTCATGGTCATTGTGGTGTCCATCCTCATCTTCTGCCTGGAGACATTGCCTGACTTCAGGAATGAGAAAGAGGCACGAGAGGTAGGAAATGTGATTAAAAAGGTATGTTTGGCAGGCAGAAAAGTATGAAGAAGTGTCAAGGATGGTAGGTTGAGAAGTTTTTAGGGTTTCAAAATTTCCTGAATGTTAGGTGGATGGTATTTAGGGTAAGAATGGTGGTAAGTATCGCCTAGAGAGAGAGAGAGAGAGAGAGAGAGAGAGAGAGAGAAAGAGGGGCTTATGGTGTGATTATTTTAGTCAGCTGTTAAATTTGATACACTCAGATTCAGGAAGCGCTAAAGGGTACAGGGAGTAACAGGGGTGGCCTGAAATACAAATAAAAGGAGAGAAAGGAAAGACAGGGCTAGGAGACGGTTAGATGTGTTAATAAAAGGTCACACAAGCGACCAGACACATATACCAAGGTGAGCCACAGCTTTCTGGCAGCTTAGAACCGGAGACTAAAAGGTCTCACAGGACGAGAAGCATACGTTGGGTCATGTTAACACATTCCTCCAGGACTGCTGTTCTAGGCCATGCTGCCTTTGCAAAAGGGGCAGCTGCCAGGAAATTACTGTAACTTACTTCAGTCCAAGTCAGCGGCAGACCCACTGAAATGTATTGGCAACGTAACATGGCTGCAAGGGCCAGGGATCCAGGATAGAAACCAAGGTGGAGATGGACGAGGAGACGTTCTCGTGTTTCTCTTTGGAGATATCACTGGGTTATATTTAGTTTTAGGAGAGCCCTTGGAGCAGATCAACACATAGATGTCTACCTTTAGTAATAAACACTGTCACTAACCTGCTACTGAAAGTCATAAAGAATACTTTTATTTAAACTACCCTGAAACTGTATATATTACACACAGCCCATTAGAGCATACTAAACTGATCCTTTTATATCTGTATCATCCGCTTTCACACGTTTAACTTGATGTGTAAGATGTTTTAAACAGCCACTATACCGTGCTTGAATGTAATGCCAATAATGGACATGGAAGACGGAAAGACAGGTGGACTGAAAAAGAGATAGCTGCCTGAAATGTAAAGCCGCAGATGCCAAACGCTTTTATGATGGTGTCAAAAGTGAGAACCAATGAGATGGTTGACAGTATACTTAAGTTCTATGTAGTTTATTAGAAAACCATAAAAACAGTATCTCAGTAGCAATTTGCAAAATGACACAAAAGGAATAGTTTGATATTTGGGGTATATTAGGTTTATCTGCTTTCTTGTTGATACTTAGATGATGAGATAGATACCACTCTAATGTCTATACCGTCAATATGTAGCTGGAGCCTCTAGCTACTTAGCATAAATACTGGTAAGAGGGGATAACAGCTAGCTTGGTTTTCTCTTAAAGGTAACAAAATCCACATACCAGCATTTATATGATCACTAATTAACAAGTTTTTGTTAGTGTAAAAATGTCAATTTACGGAAGGTTATTTGCCAAACTATTTCTAGACAAGAAATGTATCAGTTTTGTGTGTCAGTTTAAACAAAATTATTTTACACAGTTTTCTGCATTATGTGATAAAAAAAAATTCACAACGGCGTATATCAGAAAACATATACGACAACACTGATATGTCTGTAATAGGTCAATATGGACCAAAAATATCGTCCAACCGATACATCGGTCTGGCCCTTGTATTTAATTCTTGTTAAAATGATAGGCCTAGTACTACTCTACAAGTATGTTTATACCTTTCTTGTCTGTCCTCTTTACTTTAGGCATATTTTTACAAGTACCACTCCCAGGCAAAGAACATATCTGAGAACATGCCTCTTCCACACAGTGTTTTCCATGACCCCTTCTTCCTGGTAGAAACCGTCTGCATATGCTGGTTCTCCTTCGAGCTCCTCATGCGCTTCGCTTGTTCTCCCAGCAAGATGTACTTCTTCAAGGATGTAATGAACATCATCGATTTCAGTGCCATCCTACCCTTTTTTGTCACTCTGGGAACGGAGCTGGCCAAGGATAATGACGCCTCTCCAGCCACATCCTTGGCCATCATCAGAGTCATCAGGTTAGTGAGGGTGTTCAGGATCTTTAAGTTGTCTCGTCACTCTAAGGGCCTTCAGATCCTTGGTCAGACACTGAAGGCCAGCATGCGTGAACTGGGCCTGCTTATCTTCTTCCTGTTTATTGGCGTCATCATCTTCTCCAGTGCCATCTACTTTGCTGAGGCTGACCACACCGACACACACTTTATCAGTATACCACATGCCTTCTGGTGGGCAGTTGTCACCATGACCACAGTGGGCTATGGTGACATGTACCCAGCAACTGTGTGGGGTAAGCTAGTGGGCTCAATGTGCGCCATTGCTGGTGTTCTCACCATCTCGCTGCCAGTGCCAGTCATAGTGTCCAACTTTAGCTACTTCTACCATCGGGAGACTGAATGTGAGGATCATACAGAGTACACACACGTCCAGACGGGTCTGTGGGAGGACAAGGGTCCAGAAGGGGAGATAGAGGAAATAGAGGAAGGGGATAGAGATCCAGAGGGAGATTATTATGCCATTGAAGGCATATGCAACCCTTTGAATGGGACTTTGCTGGGTGGACTGTGTACAGGGCAGGGCACAGAGTTCAGAGGAGGAAACATGTATCTGAGGGAACCACTGGTTACTCAAGTGTAGAGAGGCGAGTGTTACTGTGTACCATTTGACAAAGACACAATAGGAAAAATGATTTTAAGGGAATGAAAAAACAAAATGAAACAATCATTGAAATTAGAATAAAAAAAACGGGAGAAATAAAACCACACTAATATGCCCACTAAATACTTTTTACTGCTTTTCTTTGTTCATTTATATGTATTTATTACATCACTAGCCAGGCAAATGTTGCTAAAAGGCCACTATTGTATTATAAATAACAATAAAAGACGTTTTGCGTTTTACATTCTCAGGGTGTTTATATAAATATAATATGAGCCGTATTTATTAATGCTATCAGCTTGTGTTTGAAAATTACTTTCTGAATGTCTGTTCTGTGCCTTGAAACTATGATGTCTTAGTATTGTCATGTTTTGGTTTAATGTTTGAAGTGGAAGCAGATAGATTATTGGCAATACAGATGTCATGTCTCATCAAAAACTCAACCAAACACCAGCAAAGCCGTCGCTGCAGACAGAGTGAGAGCTCCCGTAAACCAACTCCACATTCTCCACACTCTTCTGTGAGTAATGTACAAAGTTCACATTTGTGTAGTTTTGGCTTATGTGACCTGAAGTGACTGACAAGAGCTTCATCATGCTGTAATACAACACTGTTGCTTTACTTATTGACACAGTGTTACCCATTTGTGTGTAAGAGGAAGGTTTTGATTGCTATAACAAACGTTCTGTATTTACTTGCTTAAGTATGCACTCAGTGTTTTTAATAAAGATTATATTTTATTAATTTTCTAAAAGAAGCAGTGTTATTTATGGTTGCCTGTGGTATTGAGCAATTATTTAGAGAAAAGGTGCTGGTGCCACTGGAAAAAAACATGTGCCTATGTGACATAGCAGTGTTTAGGATATGAAATAATCTAGAGAAACATAATTATACTTAGTCCTTCACTGTTTAGCCTACTTTATCTAAGAACAACAGTCACCGAGGTCTGCCAGATTGAATCTGTGTTTCACTGTTGTGTGACCGACCTTTTCCCCAGCTACTAAGCTCTTATAAGCAGTAGCTTCCAATAACGTTCTCAGTTTCACTGGAACACATAAGACTTTCCACGACATCACAGGGATGACTTTTGAAAGGTATGTGTGCTAATGTTAACATTGCTAGAGTGAACTTCTTCAATGTGTTTTAGTTTGTGTTATTGATGTTAATTTAAAAAGGGTAAATTAATTAAGATAAACCATTTGTAGGACAACAAACCTAAAACCTTACCACCTGTACAGTCAGTCAAGTAGAACTGAGACTATATACCGTATACAGTATCTAAACATGACATAAAATCGGTAGGCTGTATTAAAATGTTTAGGCAAACTCCATATAATTTGTATAAAAGGGTTATGTATATAAAAGTGGTATTATTGTTGTTTTCATAGAAAACTAATCCTGAGGGCTCTTTTACAAAACCTAGATAGTGGATTAAGCCAGAATTCCCTAGTTATCCTGGATGATTTAAGGCTTGACTTGGTTTCTCGATAGCAGAAGCACCTAAATTAAGATGGAGATACTGTATATTCTGTGCAGCTAACCTGCTCCTGACCAGGCTTGGCCATCGAGGAAAGCATCAAGCAAGGATGCACAGATTAGACTAAATCAAGCCTTGCTTTGTCAGTTATCCTGGATTTATAAATTTGTGAGTCTTTGTGAAACAGCCCAGTTAGACAATAGTAGCATGGAAATCCAGATCTGAAAGATTAAGGGTCTGGCACCAAGAGTTCACTTTCATATGTGAATATGGTTTAGTACAAATAAACGATATAAAAAAAATTAACAAAAAAAACATATTCGCAACAGTTTGGATCGGAATGGGAACGGTATTCGGCCCACAAAGCACCTGTACCTCAACAGGATTTACAGTACAAGAATACTCAACGCCAACAGCACAATAACTAGAAATGCATTTACCTATCTATCTCAACAACACAGGATTTACAGTGCAGGCACGCTCAAAGCCTACAACACATTAACAAAAACGTCGCTCTCAACCACAAACAAGTTTAAAGCCTCTGAACACCCACACAGGTGATTTCAGTTGTTCTGGATGATTAGACCTCTGCTCATGTTGAAGGTGGCCAGAGCTTTGATGGGAATTTATGAGGTCACAAATCTTCATTTACCAATAAGAATGACAAAGGTGTGATTTGTCCTGCCCTAGCAGGTGCAACAAAGCGAACAAGAAACTCAGGAAGATGTCAAATCAATCAGTCCAAACACACCCACACAGTTCTGGGAAGAGGTCTAATCAGCCAGATTAACCGAAAACACCTGCGTGGGTGTTGAGGGCCTTTAAGCCACCTGCGAGGTAACGTTACAGCTGCTAGGCAATGCAATGCTGTTGCTTAGCTACTGGACAACTTTACCACTGGCGTTACATGAGCTGACCTAGCAGTAGGCTATGATATCACCTGTTGGGAGGTCTTCCTGTCGCCCGCCTTTAGCAGCGGCCTCCTCTGTTCACCTGCAGCTGCTCACCTGTCCAGACATTTCCCTTAACCTCTTCATTTGGCGCCGTTAATGTTAGCACTGCAGCTAACGGAATTCTTTTGGCACAGGTGTCGTGCCAATGTACGTATCCCCACCAGGATTTGTATCCCCTGGCCGCGGGAGCGCGCATGCACGCAGAGCGGAGTTTCTGCTGCCCTTCGTATTGTTTAACTGCTGCACTTTGAATTAAATGGAACAAATAGCGACGTGGAACACTCGATAGGGTTTTCCATAGTAACATGGGTCTCAGTTAACTACATAAATACGTGTATTTGTCTGTTACATTAAGGCGACGTGTCAAATATAGCGTGGTTTAATATTATGGACTGATAGGCGTATCCTCCCGTTCCTCTAACGGGATTTCTGTTTTAATTTAATTTAGTTTAATATGGCTTTTCAATTAAACACTTTTTCACCTGTCTACCATATGAGTTACATAGTAGGTACTCAAAATATCAGGCCGTTTTTCACCTGATATTTTATGTATCCCATCCCTAACATGCAATGGGTCTGTCCTGTCATCATGGGTGTTATTTTGTGTGTTTAATAGTTCACAATAAACAACCTGACTAAATTTGGAGAGGTTTGCTGTTGTTTATCAAAAGTTACATAGGGGATACCAAAACTATCAGGCCATTTTTCACCTGATATTTTATGTATCCCATCTCTAACATGCAAAGGGTCTGTCTTGTCATCATGGGTGTTATTGTGTGTGTTTACTAAGTCACAATAAACAACCTGACAAAATTTGAAAGTTACATAGGGGATAACAAATATCAGATGAAAAACGGCCTGATATTGTTGGTATCCCCTATGTAACTTTTGCTAGCCAACAGCAAACCTCTCCAAATTTAGTCAGGTTGTTTATTGTGACCTATTAAACACACAAAATAACACCCATGATGACAGGACAGACCCTTTGCATGTTAGAGATGGGATACATAAAATATCAGGTGAAAAACGGCCTGATATTTTTGGTATCCCCTATGTAACTTTTGCTAGCCAACAGCAAACCTCTCCAAATTGTGTCAGGTTGTTTATTGTGACCTATTAAACACACAAAATAACACCCATGATGACAGGACAGACCCTTTGCATGTTAGAGATGGGATACATAAAATATCAGGTGAAAAACGGCCTGATATTTTTGGTATCCCCTATGTAACTTTTGCTAGCCAACAGCAAACCTCTCCAAATTGTGTCAGGTTGTTTATTGTGACCTATTAAACACACAAAATAACACCCATGATGACAGGACAGACCCTTTGCATGTTAGAGATGGGATACATAAAATATCAGGTGAAAAACGGCCTGATATTTTTGGTATCCCCTATGTAACTTTTGCTAGCCAACAGCAAACTTCTCCAAATTGTGTCAGGTTGTTTATTGTGACCTATTAAACACACAAAATAACACCCATGATGACAGGACAGACCCTTTGCATGTTAGAGATGGGATACATAAAATATCAGGTGAAAAACGGCCTGATATTTTTGGTATCCCCTATGTAACTTTTGCTAGCCAACAGCAAACCTCTCCAAATTGTGTCAGGTTGTTTATTGTGACCTATTAAACACACAAAATAACACCCATGATGACAGGACAGACCCTTTGCATGTTAGAGATGGGATACATAAAATATCAGGTGAAAAACGGCCTGATATTTTTGGTATCCCCTATGTAACTTTTGATAAACAACAGCAAACCTCTCCAAATTTAGTCAGGTTGTTTATTGTGACTTAGTAAACACACAAAATAACACCCATGATGACAGGACAGACCCATTGCATGTTAGTGATGGGATACATAAAATATCAGGTGAAAAACGACCTGATATTTTTGGTATCCCCTATGTAACTTTTGCTAGACAAAAGCAAACCTCTCCAAATGTTGTCAGGTTGTTTATTGTGAACTATTAAACACACACAATAACACCCATGATGACAGGACAGACCCTTTGCATGTTAGGGATGGGATACATAAAATATCAGGTGAAAAACGGCCTGATATTTTTGGTATCCCCTATGTAACTTTTGATAAACAACAGCAAACCTCTCCAAATTTAGTCAGGTTGTTTATTGTGACTTAGTAAACACACAAAATAACACCCATGATGACAGGACAGACCCATTGCATGTTAGTGATGGGATACATAAAATATCAGGTGAAAAACGGCCTGATATTTTTGGTATCCCCTATGTAACTTTTGATAAACAACAGCAAACCTCTCCAAATTTAGTCAGGTTGTTTATTGTGACTTAGTAAACACACAAAATAACACCCATGATGACAGGACAGACCCATTGCATGTTAGTGATGGGATACATAAAATATCAGGTGAAAAACGGCCTGATATTTTTGGTATCCCCTATGTAACTTTTGCTAGACAAAAGCAAACTTCTCCAAATGTTGTCAGGTTGTTTATTGTGAACTATTAAACACACACAATAACACCCATGATGACAGGACAGACCCTTTGCATGTTAGGGATGGGATACATAAAATATCAGGTGAAAAACGGCCTGATATTTTGAGTACCTCCTATGTAACTCATATGGTAGACAGGTGAAAAAGTGTTTAATTGAAAAGCCATATTAAACTAAATTAAATTAAAACAGAAATCCCGTTAGAGGACAGGGAGGATACGCCCATCAGTCCATAATATTAAACGATGCTATAAACATTTGACACGTCGCCTTATTGTAACAGACAAATACACGTATTTATGTAGTTAACTGAGACCCATGTTACTATGGAAAACCCTGTCGAGTCTTCCACGTCGCTATTTGTTCCGTTTAATTCAAAGTGCAGCAGTTAAACAATACGAAGGGCAGCAGAAACTCCGCTCTGCGTGCATGCGCGCTCCCGCGGCCAGGGGATACAAATCCTGGCGGGGATACGTACATTGGCACGACACCGGCACCTGTAACGATGTTTTTGAGTAATAGGCCTACGTGTGTTAACTTAAAACATTTAGCATCATCAGCTTCGAGACTTTAATTGTTCTCTGACCTTTTCCGCTCCACCTTTTCGCGTTTTCGGTCCTTTTTTTTTAAATTAGTAATTTAATTCAACTTCGCTCTTTCTGTCTAATTGCGTTTGTTTATTTCCGCCTGAACTCTGACAATACACGGACGGTTCCACTTGAGGGAGGGGAGGGGGGGATAAGGGGTGAAGACGGGCGGTTCCACTGCACCTGCAGGCCTATTCCATAATAATCAGATGGGGCGGATGGTTACTGCATCCCTGCCGAGAATTGCATCGTCAAAGGGGGGAAACAAGTCTATATTTTTGTCATGTTCATCGTGATAAATGATCTTCAGTCTATACTTTTATTACGTTTAGAGTAATCAATGTTTTATGAGACACACGATAGCCTGGCATGTCCTTATTGCTGCCTGTGAGGTGGATGTAATTTTCGGCAGCGATGATCGTAAAACGACATGCATTATTCTGCATGAAGTATTGTTGCTGT
>JAQOOF010000591.1:12500-20000 GCA_029931835.1 Etheostoma nigrum | reverse complement strand
TCCATAGACTCCCATTCATTTAGACGTCTAGCTCCATAGACTCCCATTCATTTAGCCATGTAGCTCCATAGACTCCCATTCATTTAGCCGTCTAGCTCCATAGACTCCCATTCATTTAGACGTCTAGCTCCATAGACTCCCATTCATTTAGACGTCGAGCTCCATAGACTCCCATTCATTCATCAGACGTGACATCACTTCCTGAAGGTTACTATGGTGACGCAGAATGTGAGGTAGCTACAGCCCCCCCCCCCTTCTGCATTTCTTCATCTGACCTGTCAAAAATAAAGGCTGAAAATGCTGAAAAAAAACTCTTTAATGCAAAAAGCCCTTTTTCTTTCCTCAGTTGTCCCTCTGGCGTCTCCTCAGCAGATAAAACAGCGGTGTGTGTGTGTGTGTGTGTGTGTGTGTGTGTGTGTGTGTGACTGTGTGTGTGTGACTGTGTGTGTGTGTGTGTGTGTGTGTGTGTGTGTGTGTGTGTGTGTGTGACTGTGTGTGTGTGTGTGTGTGTGTGTGTGTGTGTGTGTGTGTGTGAGTGTGTGTGACTGTGTGTGTGTTTGTGTGTGTGTGACTGTGTGTGTGTGACTGTGTGTGTGTGTGTGTGTGTGACTGTGTGTGTGTGACTGTGTGTGTGTGTGTGTGTGTGACTGTGTGTGTGTGACTGTGTGTGTGTGTGTGTGTGTGTGTGTGTGTATGTCTTTGTGTGTGTTTTTCAAAAAAGAAATTACATCACACACACACAGACGGAGACACACACATACATGTCTTCCATAAATGCCCTAAAACATCTGTTAAATTCCACCAGCAGCACATCTGACGGAGGGGGGGGGGTCCATGAAGTATTGATCAACCCCCCCCCCCCTCCTTAATTTAGCCTACGCAAGGAAGAAGAACACAGATGAAAATATCTATCTATCTCTCCTTCTTCTTCTTCTTCTTCTTCGCCTGGGTGATCCAGCTGAAGATAAATGACTCCACTTCCTGTCCTATCTGGGTCAACCTGACCTCATTAACTCATTCATCCTCACACAGACATTTAGACAGAGAGATAGAGAGAGCGAGAGAGAGAGAGAGATATAGATACATAGATAGATAGAGTAATAGATAGATAGATAAATGGATAGATAGATAGAGAAAGATAGAGAGATATAGATAGAGATAGAGAGATAGAGAGAGAGATAGATAGAGATAGATAGATAGAGATAGATAGAGATAGATAGATAGAGATAGATAGAGATAGATAGATAGATAGATAGATAGAGAGAGATAGATAGAGATAGATAGATAGAGAGAGAGAGATAGATAGAGAGAGAGATAGATAGAGATAGATAGATAGAGATAGATAGATAGAGATAGAGATAGATAGAGATAGATAGATAGATAGAGAGAGAGATAGATAGAGAGAGAGATAGATAGATAGAGAGATAGATAGAGAGATAGATAGATAGATAGATAGATAGAGAGAGAGAGAGATAGAGATAGAGAGAGAGAGAGAGATAGAGAGAGAGATACTTTATTCATCCATATGAGATGTTAGGCCTTCATGCATGCAGGTCATGTGACCAGCATATTAAGTTTTAGGCCTTTTTCTAAATAACTAGATATTATTCAGGTTTTAGAAGCATTCATTGGACATGTATACAGCGTTGCTATGGTTACTGTACACAAACCAGCCGGCCGACAGCGTGCGAGCTGCAGAGGCTGCAGACCCGGTAAGAAACATCCCATAATAAACATTAGCAAATATTAACTTGTCTGGAAATATCCTGTTAAACAGGAATATTCTCTTCAGAAACTCTGTGGTTCCTCTGTTGATGTTGTAGTTCATAATATTTCATTTGGTTCTTATGGAACCGTATACTGCATATGTTGGCCCGTCCAGTTTAACAAGTAGAACTACTCAGAGGTTATTGGCCCGTCCAGTTACGTCACCAGAGAAATATAACAATATACAGTGAGGAAAATAAGTATTTGAACACGCTGCTATTTTACAAGTTCTCCCACTTAGAAATCATGGAGGGTCTGAAATTGTCCTCGTAGGTGCATGTCCACTGTGAGAGACATAATCTAAAAAAAACATCCAGAAATCACAATGTATGATTTTTTAACTATTTATTTGTATGATACAGCTGCAAATAAGTATTTGAACACCTGAGAAAATCAATGTTAATATTTGGTCCAGTAGCCTTTGTTTGCAGTTCCAGAGGTCAAACGTTTCCTGTAGTTCTTCACCAGGTTTGACACACTGCAGAAGGGATTTTGGCCCACTCCTCCACACAGATCTTCTCTAGATCAGTCAGGTTTCTGGGCTGTCGCTGAGAAACACGGAGTTTGAGCTCCCTCCAAAGATTCTCTATTGGGTTTAGGTCTGGAGACTGGCTAGGCCCCCCAGAACCTTGATCTGCTTCTTCCAGAGCCCCTCCTTGGTTCTCCTGGCTGTGTGCTTCGGGTCATTGTCATGTTGGAAGACCCAGCCTCGACCCATCTTCAATGCTCTAACTGAGGGAAGGAGGTTGTTCCCCAAAATCTCCCAATACATGGCCCCGGTCCTCCTCTCCTGGAGGTGGACAATTTAGTCTCTAGTGTCTTTGAACAGCTCTTTGGTCTTGGCCATGTTAGTAGTTGGATTCTTACTGATTGTATGGGGTGGACAGGTGTCTTTATGCAGCTAACGACCTCAAACAGGTGCATCTAATTTAGGATAATAAATGGAGTGGAGGTGGACATTTTGAAGGCAGACTAACAGGTCTTTGAGGGTCAGAATTGTAGCTGATAGACAGGTGTTCAAATACTTATTTGCAGCTGTATCATACAAATAAATAGTTAAAAAATCATACATTGTGATTTCTGGATATTTTTTTAGATTATGTCTCTCACAGTGGACATGCACCTACGATGACAATTTCAGACCCTCCATGATTTCTAAGTGGGAGAACTTGCAAAAGAGCAGCGTGTTCAAATACTTATTTTCCTCACTGTACGTCTACTCAGATCTGGTCTCCTCTAACCTGCAGCGGTCTACTCAGATCTGGTCTCCTCTAACCTGCAGCGGTCTACTCAGATCTGGTCTCCACTAACCTGCAGCGGTCTACTCAGATCTGGTCTCCTATAACCTGCAGGGGTCCACTCAGATCTGGTCTCCTCTAACCTGCAGGGGTCCACTCAGATCTGGTCTGGTTTGCACACTACTACATTCACATTACACTGATTTAGACCAGAACCATTAGGCTGTTATGCAGACGACGCTGAGATTTCTATCGACAAACATCAGCGACTCTCTCTCGAGACTCTGGTCCCCAAAAGGAACTCATTACCGATCACATGTTCCAACATGTGACTCCCACTAACGAAGGAATGAAAGATTCAGAAACTCCCCAAAATGTCTGTTGTTAAATCATCAGGACGTCCTTCAGGATCGATTAACACTCAGCTGTCCTGATTTCACTCGACTCCCCTGAGAGGGAACATGTTACTGTGTGTGTGTGTGTGTGTGTGTGTGTGTGTGTGTGTGTGTGTGTGTGTGTGAGTTGACCCAAATCTGATATGCTCTCATATCTGTGACACAGATCTGATTTTCTGAATAGTAAGAATGTAAACCACACACACACACACACACGCACACACACACACACACACTCACTCACACAAAGATACACACACACACACACACACACAAACAAACACACACTCACACACAGACGCGCACACACACACACGCACACTCACACACAGACACGCGCACACACACACACACACTCTCACACACAGACGCACACACACACACACCCCACATTAGGGCCCTCCACTACTGTGTATGACGATGTGAGTACTCGTTGTTCAGCAGTGAAGCGCCTCGTCATGTCTCCCTGAACAGCTGAGCGTGACATCATGGCGGCGCCGCTCGGCTTCCCGTCAGGAGATATCTGCAGGAATCTATTTAAAGGAAGGGCACGGTCGGGGGGGTGGGGTGGGGTGGTGGGGGGGGGCAGCATCCACCAGCCTCTTAATGCACGGTCGGGGGGGGGGGGGCATCCACCAGCTTCTTAATGCACGGTCGGGGGGGGGGGGGGCATCCACCAGCTTCTTAATGTACGGTCGGGGGGGTGGGGTGGGGTGGGGGGGGGCAGCATCCACCAGCTTCTTAATGCACGGTCGGGGGGGTGGGGTGGGGTGGGGGGGGGGGGGGCAGTATCCACCAGCTTCTTAATGCACGGTCGGGGGGGGGGGGGCATCCACCAGCCTCTTAATGCACGGTCGGTGGGGGGGGGGGGCATCCACCAGCCTCTTAATGCACGGTCGGGGGGGGGGGGGGCATCCACCAGCCTCTTAATGCACGGTCGGGGGGGGGGGGGCATCCACCAGCCTCTTAATGCACGGTCGGTGGGGGGGGGGGGCATCCACCAGCTTCTTAATGCACGGTCGGGGGGGGGGGCATCCACCAGCTTCTTAATGCACGGTCGGGGGGGGGGGGGGGGCATCCACCAGCCTCTTAATGCCTTTATTCAATTCAAAAGTGGCCTGTAATCACTTAGGACTGCCTATACTGAAGGATGTAATACACACATAATACACACATACAGGATGTAATACACACATTATACACACATTAGGATGTAATACACACATAATACACACATACAGGATGTAATACACACATAATACACACATTATACACACATTAGGATGTAATACACACATAATACACACATAATACACATAATACACACATACAGGATGTAATACACACATAAAACACACATACAGGATGTAATACACACATAATACACACATAGAGGATCTAATACACACATACAGGATCTAATACACACATACGGGATCTAATACACACATACAGGATCTAATACACACAAAATACACACATAAAGAATCTAATACTGAGGTGGTGTTAGAGAAAACTAAATAAAGTCTGAAAAAGGGACAAAATGTCAAATCTTTGTCCTTTTTGACCCGGGAGGACGACACCAGGGTCAAACCCAAAAACATCATTGTTGACTTGACAATACCTGGAGGGTAGCACCAGACAATTACTGTTGCCAAGCAACCAGGAGTAGGCTAGGCCCTGTCGTTGTCTTCTGGAGCTAATGCTAAATGTAGGGCTAAAGCATGCTAAGCTAACATGCTAACATGTTACAGAAAAGCTGGTGTCCTGCTGATCAGAGGGACCTGTGACATCATTATGACATCACGGCCTCGCCAACAGAAACACAGACGGAGACAGAGAGGTTGAAGCAAAGAGACCCCCCCCCCCCAAAAAAAACAACAACACAAAAACACCCTGCTTCATATACTTGTCCCGATTGGTTGGAGGAGCTGCCGTCTGATTGGCTGAACGACAGAGGATGTTTGCTGCTCACTGAGCCGTGGAGGGGGGGAGGGGGACATCTATAATTCATGAGCACACACACACACACACGCACACACACAGATGAACACATAGAGATAACACACACAGGAGGACGAAGGCGGGGAAGATTTTAGGGCCATTAAACGGAGATGCTGCCATAGCCGTGATGTAATAACCACATACAGCGGCCTTAGCATGATATGTTTCCCTATGCTAACGTTAGAAGAACAAAATGAAAGCTGGTTCGTCTGCACACACTGCCATGACACAGAGCTGGTTCATCTGCACACAATGCCATGACACAGAGCTGGTTCAACTACACACACTGCCAGGACACAGAGCTGGTTCAACTACACACACTGCCAGGACACAGAGCTGGTTCGTCTGCACACACTGCCATGACACAAAGCTGGTTCAACCACACACACTACCATGACACAGAGCTGGTTCGTCTACACACACTGCCAGGACACAGAGCTGGTTCGTCTACACACACACTGCCAGAACACAGAGCTGGTTCGTTTACAAACACTGCCATGACACATAGCTGGTTCAACTAAACATATTTCCATGACACAGAGCTGGTTAGTCTGCACACACTGCCATGACACAGAGCTGGTTAGTCTGCACACACTGCCATGACACAGAGCTGATTTGTCGGCACACACTGCCAGGACACAGAGCTGGTTTGTCTACAAACACTGCCAGGAAAAAGAGCTGATTTGTCTGCACACACTACCAGGACACAGAGCTGGTTTGTTTACAAACACTACCAGGACACAGAGCCGGTTTGTCTACACACACTGCCATGACACAGAGCTGGTTCGTCTACACACACTGCCATAACACAGAGCTGGTTCGTCTACACACACTGCTATGACGCAGAGCTGGTTTGTCTAGACACAATGCCATGACACAGAGCTGGTTCGTATACACACACTGCCATGACACAGAGCTGATTTGTCTGCATACACTGCCATGACACAGAGCTGGTATGTCTACACACACTGCCAGGACACAGAGCTGGTTCGTCTACACACACTGCCATGACACAGAGCTGGTTCGTCTACACACTGCCAGGACACAGAGCTGGTTCGTTTAAAAACACTGCTATGACGCAGAGCTGGTTTGTCTAGACACAATGCCATGACACAGAGCTGGTTAACTACACACACTGCCATGACACAGAGCTGGTTAACTACACACACTGCCATGACACAGAGCTGGTTAACTACACACACTGCCAGGACACAGAGCTGTGATTGTGATTTACGCTTTTTTCAACATGCGTTTGTTGTTTGTTTATGTGTGTGTGTATGTATGTATGTGTACATGTGTCTCTGTGTCTGTGTGTGTGTGTATATATGTATATGTATGTGTGTATATGTATATGCATGTGTATGTGTGTATATGTATGTGTGTGTGTATATATGTATATGTATGTGTGTGTGTATATATGTATGTGTGAGTATATGTTTGTGTGTATATGTGTATATGTATATGTGTGTGTGTGTAAATATGTATATGTATGTGTGTGTGTATATATATGTATATGTATGTGTGTGTGTGTATATATGTATATATGTGTGTGTGTGTGTATTAGAGTGCGGATCGGGCCGGATTTTTCTGTCCGAGCCCGGCCCGAGCCCGACACAGTTAAAATCGCATTTGTTTCTCATACTAATGACACATGTACGTTTGTTTGTGTGGAAAGCCGCTTTTATTAAGCAATTGTAGGAAGGCATTGGGAAATGTCAACAGATGAGCATCAATGCACAGCTGACTTTCCTTCGTTTTCAATAGTTTTAAAATGTCCTGCGGCCAACTTCTTTTTAACATCTTCCATCGTTGCGCTGCCACATGGAGCTTAATACGCACGTCTTTGGTTGTCACAGCACACAGGAAGACGGATGTTAGGGTAATATTTGACATTTATTTTAAGCTGTTTTAAATTCAAAATGTTCAATGCCTTATCGCGCTGATGTGACCGAGCCCGACCCGAACCCGAGCATCCTTTCTAAAAATCTGTCCCAACCCGGCCCGACCCGTCGGGTACCGTCGGGTCCCGTCGGGCTCGGGTCGGGTATCCATCCTCTAGTGTGTATATATGTGTGTGTGTGTGTGTGTGTATATAT
>JAQOOF010000591.1:0-7500 GCA_029931835.1 Etheostoma nigrum | reverse complement strand
CTGGCGCTCAGCCTCCTCCGCACAGACACACAAAACCCGCACAAATGCGGGGTTTCTAAGCTAGGTTTTAGCCGGGGGTTAGCCAGGTTTTATCAGCCGAGAGGCCGCGGAGCTGCAGGGGGGGGGGCATGGAGGCCTACATGGGAGATAAAGAGGGAAATGGTTTCGCTTACGCTTCGCAGTTCCGCCGTGCGGTCCTTCATGGTGTCGCTGCTGCGAGAGAACGGAGAGAATCAGAATCGGCCTTGGTCCGTCCGGGGGGGAGGGGGGAGGTTTCCAACACCGCGTCGCGCTCCGGAGATATTAACCCCCCAAAGAGATTTTTTTTCCTGTGTCCTCTTCTTCGTTTTTCACCTTCTTCTTCTTCACTTCCCCCGAGCAGACGGAGAGATGGAGGGAGGACCAGCGCGGTGTGTGACGCTTCTTCTTCTCGGAGGGATATATATATAATATATATATATATATATTTTATATATATAAATATATATAGCCTATGTATTTCTCCGGCGCGTTCAGACTCAAGCCCTCTCTTTTGTTCTTCTGCTTGGATCGTGCCTCTCCGCCGCTCTGGCCCCCCGGTGCTGTCGGTGCGGTTCCGCGGCTTTAACGCCTCTTTCCTCCGGCTCGGTGCGGTGCAGTGTGGCCCCGCAGCAGCAGCAGCCCGGCAGGAAACACCGACCGAGAGAGAGAGAGGGGGAGGGAGAGGGGGGGGGCGGAAAGGAAAGGGGAGGGGGGAGGGGTGGTACTGATGCTGCAGAAAAAGAAAGAGGAGGGAGGGAGGAGAGGGCGGGCGATGCGGAGGGGAAGGAGCGCTTGTGCGCATGCGTCAACTCCCTTCATTTCTGTTTGTGTGTCTCATTGTGTGTGTGTGTGTGTGTCACTTTGTGTGTGTATGTGTGTGTGTTTCTTTGTGTGTGTGTGTCCGCAGCAGCAGGGATGTGTATTTAGTTTCAGGTGAATGAAGGGGGGGGGGGGGGCAAACAATCTGTTCATCCGGTCCTTATATGGTCATGGGGAGGGGGGAGGGGGGAGGTGACAGGGATATATTTTAAAGTCAGCTACAGCGTAATTACAGTACCTAGGTAAGGACTACTAGCCAGTCAGAAGCAGAGTATGAGGGTCCTCACAGTACCTAGGTAAGGACTACTAGCCAGTCAGAAGCAGAGTATGAGGGTCCTGACAGTACCTAGGTAAGGACTACTAGCCAGTCAGAAGCAGAGTATGAGGGTCCTGACAGTACCTAGGTAAGGACTACTAGCCAGTCAGAAGCAGAGTATGAGGGCCCTGACAGTACCTAGGTAAGGACTACTAGCCAGTCAGAAGCAGAGTATGAGGGTCCTGACAGTACCTAGGTAAGGACTACTAGCCAGTCAGAAGCAGAGTATGAGGGTCCTGACAGTACCTAGGTAAGGACTACTAGCCAGTCAGAAGCAGAGTATGAGGGTCCTGACAGTACCTAGGTAAGGACTACTAGCCAGTCAGAAGCAGAGTATGAGGCCCTGACAGTACCTAGGTAAGGACTACTAGCCAGTCAGAAGCAGAGTATGAGGCCCTGACAGTACCTAGGTAAGGACTACTAGCCAGTCAGGAGCAGAGTATGAGGGTCCTGACAGTACCTAGGTAAGGACTACTAGCCAGTCAGAAGCAGAGTATGAGGGTCCTGACAGTACCTAGGTATGGACTACTAGCCAGTCAGAAGCAGAGTATGAGGTCCCTGACAATACTTAGGTAAGGACTACTAGCCAGTCAGAAGCAGAGTATGAGGGCCTTGACAGTACCTAGGTAAGACTACTAGCCAGTCAGAAGCAGAGTATGAGGGCCTGACAGTACCTAGGTAAGGACTACTAGCCAGTCAGGAGCAAAGTATGAGGGCCCTGACAGTACCTAGGTAAGGACTACTAGCCAGTCAGAAGCAGAGTATGAGGGCCCTAACAGTACCTAGGTAAGGACTACTAGCCAGTCAGGAGCAGAGTATGAGGGTCCTGACAGTACCTAGGTAAGGACTACTAGCCAGTCAGGAGCAGAGTATGAGGGTCCTGACAGTACCTAGGTAAGGACTACTAGCCAGTCAGAAGCAGAGTATGAGGGTCCTGACAGTACCTAGGTATGGACTACTAGCCAGTCAGAAGCAGAGTATGAGGTCCCTGACAATACTTAGGTAAGGACTACTAGCCAGTCAGAAGCAGAGTATGAGGGCCCTGACAGTACCTAGGTAAGACTACTAGCCAGTCAGAAGCAGAGTATGAGGGCCTGACAGTACCTAGGTAAGGACTACTAGCCAGTCAGGAGCAAAGTATGAGGGCCCTGACAGTACCTAGGTAAGGACTACTAGCCAGTCAGGAGCAGAGTATGAGGGTCCTGACAGTACCTAGGTAAGGACTACTAGCCAGTCAGGAGCAGAGTATGAGGGCCCTGACAGTACCTAGGTAAGGACTACTAGCCAGTCAGGAGCAGAGTATGAGGGCCCTGACAGTACCTAGGTAAGGACAACTAGCCAGTCAGAAGCAGAGTATGAGGGTCCTGACAGTACCTAGGTAAGGACTACTAGCCAGCCAGGAGCAGAGTACGAGGGCCCTGACAGTACCTAGGTAAGGACTACTAGCCAGTCAGAAGCAGAGTACGAGGGCCCTAACAGTACCTAGGTAAGGACTACTAGCCAGTCAGGAGCAAAGTACGAGGGTCCTGACAGTACCTAGGTAAGGACTACTAGCCAGTCAGGAGCAGAGTACGAGGACCCTGACAGTACCTAGGTAAGGACTACTAGCCAGTCAGGAGCAGAGTATGAGGGCCCTGACAGTACCTAGGTAAGGACTACTAGCCAGTCAGAAGCAGAGTATGAGGCCCTGACAATACCTAGGTAAGGACTACTAGCCAGCCAGGAGCAAAGTACGAGGGCCCTGACAGTACCTAGGTAAGGACTACTAGCCAGTCAGAAGCAGAGTATGAGGGCCCTGACAGTACCTAGGTAAGGACCACTAGCCAGTCAGGAGCAGAGTATGAGGGTCCTGACAGTACCTAGGTAAGGACTACTAGCCAGTCAGGAGCAGAGTATGAGGGTCCTGACAGTACCTAGGTAAGGACTACTAGCCAGTCAGAAGCAGAGTATGAGGCCCTGACAGTACCTAGGTAAGGACTACTAGCCAGTCAGAAGCAGAGTATGAGGGCCCTGACAGTACCTAGGTAAGGACCACTAGCCAGTCAGGAGCAGAGTATGAGGGTCCTGACAGTACCTAGGTAAGGACTACTAGCCAGTCAGGAGCAGAGTATGAGGGTCCTGACAGTACCTAGGTAAGGACTACTAGCCAGTCAGAAGCAGAGTATGAGGCCCTGACAGTACCTAGGTAAGGACTACTAGCCAGCCAGGAGCACAGTACGAGGGCCCTGACAGTACCTCGGTAAGGACTACTAGCCAGTCAGAAGCAGAGTATGAGGGCCCTGACAGTACCTAGGTAAGGACTACTAGCCAGTCAGAAGCAGAGTATGAGGGTGTCTTCTCTTGTCTTAGTTACCATGGTTTCATGAGTTTGTATTATTCTCAGAATAATACAACACAGCATGACAACAGATATTACAGAGCACCCCCCCCCATCATATGCAATAATAAAATGTCCCGGTCGGCCTAGGACCCTCTTTCAGGCTTTTAAGCTCCACACATACAGGACCAGCATATGCAATCATACAGACCATCTCACAGAACTGCTCTGACTCATCACCTTCAACACGTCACATTGGGTATTCAATTATGAAGTAATGAAGACTAAATTCTGATGAACAACACACAACAGTGATGCTAAAGCTGACAACCAATCCAGTTTCTTGTGTTCTTTCAGTTATATTACAGTTTAGGTTTTACTACTGGCTCTAACATGAAATTAGCCAAATACCAGGAACATGGTTAATGAAATGAGGAAAAAATACAAAGTGGAGACATTACATATACACATACTGTCCATCACATGTCGCTCAATCTAGCTAAACAATAAAGAAAAACTAGAAAATTCCGCAGAAATTCTATCAGTGTGCCTGCTACTGGGTGCACATCTACATACACACACATTGGAAACGACAGATAGGAGGCAGTTGGTCAACACGGACTCCAGGGAACAGAGTCATGATAGGTGTGTGTGTGTGTGTCTGAATGTATGTGTGTGTGTGTGTGTCTGAGTGTGTGTGTGTGTGTGTGTGTGTATGTGTGTGTCAGAACTTGTTACTATGCTGATTTCCTCTGAGAAGGATCTAGATATTCGTTTTCAATGTTTTCTATTGGCAGTTGGTTCCCCTAGCGTGAACACGTTAAGTCTGATAGACTCCATAGATACATGTCTGCAATTGGCACAAGATTTCCTACATTTTGACCAACTATGATGTAAAAAGAGGTAAAACTGGAGGAGAGAGAGACATTTGTTTGGGAAACTTCCAGAGAATCGTCCTGCAGCCCCTCCCTCTGTCTTCTCAGTAACAGAACCTGTTGCTATGGTGATTTCCTCAGAGAAGGGGTCAGATTTTTTTTTTTTAATGTTATCGGTCAGCAGTTGGTGAGCCTAGCGCGAAAAGTTTTAGTCCGATAGACTCCATAGTTACATGTCTGCGATAGGCACAAGATTTCCTACATTTTGACCAAAAATGAAGTCTGAAGACTGAAAACTGGAGGAGAGAGAGCAATTTGTTTGGGAAAAAACATTGTTCTGTAGCCCCTCCCTCTGTCCTCTCAGGATCAGAACCTGTTGCTATGGTGATTTCCTCAAAGAGGGAGCCAGATTTTTTCCCCAATGCTTTATATCTGCAGTTGGTGAGCCTAGCGCAAAAAGTTTTAGTCCGATAGACTCCATAGTTACATGTCTGCAACCGGCACAAGATTTCCTCCATTTTGACCTACTATGATGTCTAAAGAGGTAAAACTGGAGGAGAGAAAGCAATTTGTTTGGGGAAAAAATCAGAGGATTATACTCCAGCTGCATGGTTTTTTCATAGCTTCAATCGACAGTTGGTAGATCACAGCCAACAATTTAAGTCCGATAGACTCCATAGTTACATGTCTGCGACCGGCACAAGATTTCCTACAGATTCCCGATCATTACCCACGTTTCGATGTATCGTGTGTGCGCATGTTGGCAACGCTTTGGGACTAGTAGTGGGCCAAAAAACAGGCGGAATAATAATAATAAGTATGGGCAATAATAGTCATTGTGCCGATTGCTGCTTATGCAGCACATCGGCACACTAAACTATTTGTTAATTAACATCAAGCTAAGCTATATGCTAGCTCCATATGCTAAGTTATGTTCCTCATCTTCCTCACCCTCGTAGTTGTGGACATAACTTCATACGATCCACTTCAAAGGTTTCTCCCGTTTCCTGATGGGTGCAGGTGAACGTCTGTCCACCATTCTGTGCATATTGTTGACATAATAATAAATCAATGGACAGAAAGGGGAAATAAACCATGTTACAGAGCAGCCGCCCACAGCAGACGTTCTAACATAAAGCGAACGCACCCTCAACGGGGCGGGGTCATTTCATTGGTCAACACTACAGCTGGCATCCTATTTAAAAGAAAGGCTCCAAGGCACTCTTCTTGGGAAACAATTAAAAAGCCTTTATTGCAATGGCTATTTCATATCAAAATCTTACATTACAAATAGAACTGGGTAGCAACCCACGCGTATCGGCACAAAATGGCTCCTTTGGTGACATCATGACTCCAAACGTCTGATGATTGGAAACACCTGAGAACACAGCCAGGGAGCTCCAAGGTGACGAATGCAACGTCTACTCACCAGATGGCTCTACAACATATATATGTCAAGTTATGGAGTTCACACCCCGGCTCTTTGGACAAACATGAAAAAGGCTTATTTAAGGACTGAAGGACTCAAGGGACAACAAATATCTTCTGACTTCTTTATTTAATTCCAGTTTAGTTTGTTTAACATGGATTTCAGTTCATAGGTGATGGTATATATAAGCAGTAGAAGAATTACTAATAGGTTGTTAACCTTTAAAAGAAAAAACACTAAAAAAAATATCCGTTAATCTAAGTCAGGACATTTTCAAATTAAATATGTCATTTCATTGTAGTCGTTGTTAGCACATTATGAATAGCAATATAAGGAGAAACTTCTCCCAGCAACACCAGACAAACACAGATAACCTCAAGTCCACCAACAATATGGTATTAATATATTAACTGAGAACTATACATTTCCAATACGATATGAATCAATCGTCCATTAGATTGCCATCAATCATTGTTTCTCAAACAGCGTTATCAAATCAGACAATTTGTCTCAAGTTTCAACACAATCAAGCCTGGTCTCCCAGAACTGTTACCACGCATTACGTGGTGGTGGCCCCACGGAAACCAACGCCAAAGGAAAGTCAAGGAGAAGATGACGTGGTGTTATGGACCACAACGGTAGCCAGTCGTATGAAAGCCCAAACATCTGCATCGGGGGGTTGGTTGGGGGGGGGGGGTCAAACAACACAGGACTTTCACCCAGGAGACCGGGGATCGTGTCCCGCATGTCACGATTCCTGGACCCAACCCATTGTTGTCCCCCCCCCACCCACAACCGTCTCCTTAACTTAAGAGGCCGTGTTCATTTCAAGGAATTCTTCCTTTAAACAAAAGTAATTTTATCGGTGGGCTTGTTTTTAAATCTGCAGAGAACTAACCAGTTGTGGACGACTAAACAAGTGAAAGTTTGGGATTGGGTGTGAAAAGGAGCGTAGAGCTAGATGGGCTCCAAGGGTTAAACTGACATGTGATTTATAGGAACAAATTCTTCATGTCTGGTCTGGAGTGTGTGATGGTGAACAGACTGGACTCTGATTTCAGCAGCTGATCTTCAGTCAGGGTTTCTGTCCCCAGGAGAGACTCTCAGTCCTGCAGAGGACACAGAGACACTGAGGAACCAGGCCAGACCATAAACCCAGGATAGAAAGGCTGAGTGAATGTGGTGTAGAAGGTGTGGAGGTGGATCAGTGAGTCAGAGGAGACTGTGTAGAAGGACAGAGAGCCAGCAGGACAGTCCACATACACTGCTACTCTGTTAGAAACAGAGGACATGCGGGCTGTTACTATGTCATTGTGCCAGACATAGTAACCATCATCAGAGCAGCTCAGACTCCAGGACTGATCATTATATCCAAACAAACAGTCAGTACTGTCTCCTCTCCTTCTGATTCCTCTGTAACTCACTGATATATTAACCCTTCCTCTCCTCTCGACCTCCCAGTAACAGCGACCAGTCAGACCATCTCTACACAGCAGCTGAGGCCAGTAGTCAAACCTCTCTGGATGATCAGGATATGACTGATCCTCCTCCACGCGGGTCACCTTCCTGTTGTTATCAGACAGTTTGAGTCCTCTGTTTACTGTGTTTGTGTCCAGTTCCAGTTCACAGACATCTGATGGAGAGAACAAGACACAATACAGCTGCAGGTTATCATCTGATGATTTATTAACAACTTTACTGACAATTACTGAAAGAAAATCAT
>JAQOOF010000590.1:0-22622 GCA_029931835.1 Etheostoma nigrum | reverse complement strand
TAAACACACATCTCCATGCTGGAAACGTGCGTTTCGGCCTCTTCTGATGTTTTTGTGATGTTTTAACCTTGTTTCTGTCATTTCAACAGGATTACATTAGTTTCTTAACAGAAGCTGTTAAACACACATCTCCATGCTGGAAACGTGCGTTTCGGCCTCTTCTGATGTTTTTGTGATGTTTTAACCTTGTTTCTGTCATTTCAACAGGATTACATTAGTTTCTTAACAGAAGCTGCTAAACACACATCTCCATGCTGGAAACGTGCGTTTCGGCCTCTTCTGATGTTTTTGTGATGTTTTAACCTTGTTTCTGTCATTTCAACAGGATTACATTAGTTTCTTAACAGAAGCTGTTAAACACACATCTCCATGCTGGAAACGTGCGTTTCGGCCTCTTCTGATGTTTTTGTGATGTTTTAACCTTGTTTCTGTCATTTCAACAGGTTTACATTAGTTTCTTAACAGAAGCTGTTAAACACACATCTCCATGCTGGAAACGTGCGTTTCGGCCTCTTCTGATGTTTTTGTGATGTTTTAACCTTGTTTCTGTCATTTCAACAGGATTACATTAGTTTCTTAACAGAAGCTGTTAAACACACATCTCCATGCTGGAAACGTGCGTTTCGGCCTCTTCTGATGTTTTTGTGATGTTTTAACCTTGTTTCTGTCATTTCAACAGGATTACATTAGTTTCTTAACAGAAGCTGTTAAACACACATCTCCATGCTGGAAACGTGCGTTTCGGCCTCTTCTGATGTTTTTGTGATGTTTTAACCTTGTTTCTGTCATTTCAACAGGTTTACATTAGTTTCTTAACAGAAGCTGTTAAACACACATCTCCATGCTGGAAACGTGCGTTTCGGCCTCTTCTGATGTTTTTGTGATGTTTTAACCTTGTTTCTGTCATTTCAACAGGATTACATTAGTTTCTTAACAGAAGCTGTTAAACACACATCTCCATGCTGGAAACGTGCGTTTCGGCCTCTTCTGATGTTTTTGTGATGTTTTAACCTTGTTTCTGTCATTTCAACAGGATTACATTAGTTTCTTAACAGAAGCTGCTAAACACACATCTCCATGCTGGAAACGTGCGTTTCGGCCTCTTCTGATGTTTTTGTGATGTTTTAACCTTGTTTCTGTCATTTCAACAGGATTACATTAGTTTCTTAACAGAAGCTGTTAAACACACATCTCCATGCTGGAAACGTGCGTTTCGGCCTCTTCTGATGTTTTTGTGATGTTTTAACCTTGTTTCTGTCATTTCAACAGGATTACATTAGTTTCTTAACAGAAGCTGTTAAACACACATCTCCATGCTGGAAACGTGCGTTTCGGCCTCTTCTGATGTTTTTGTGATGTTTTAACCTTGTTTCTGTCATTTCAACAGGATTACATTAGTTTCTTAACAGAAGCTGTTAAACACACATCTCCATGCTGGAAACGTGCGTTTCGGCCTCTTCTGATGTTTTTGTGATGTTTTAACCTTGTTTCTGTCATTTCAACAGGATTACATTAGTTTCTTAACAGAAGCTGTTAAACACACATCTCCATGCTGGAAACGTGCGTTTCGGCCTCTTCTGATGTTTTTGTGATGTTTTAACCTTGTTTCTGTCATTTCAACAGGATTACATTAGTTTCTTAACAGAAGCTGTTAAACACACATCTCCATGCTGGAAACGTGCGTTTCGGCCTCTTCTGATGTTTTTGTGATGTTTTAACCTTGTTTCTGTCATTTCAACAGGATTACATTAGTTTCTTAACAGAAGCTGTTAAACACACATCTCCATGCTGGAAACGTGCGTTTCGGCCTCTTCTGATGTTTTTGTGATGTTTTAACCTTGTTTCTGTCATTTCAACAGGATTACATTAGTTTCTTAACAGAAGCTGTTAAACACACATCTCCATGCTGGAAACGTGCGTTTCGGCCTCTTCTGATGTTTTTGTGATGTTTTAACCTTGTTTCTGTCATTTCAACAGGATTACATTAGTTTCTTAACAGAAGCTGTTAAACACACATCTCCATGCTGGAAACGTGCGTTTCGGCCTCTTCTGATGTTTTTGTGATGTTTTAACCTTGTTTCTGTCATTTCAACAGGATTACATTAGTTTCTTAACAGAAGCTGTTAAACACACATCTCCATGCTGGAAACGTGCGTTTCGGCCTCTTCTGATGTTTTTGTGATGTTTTAACCTTGTTTCTGTCATTTCAACAGGATTACATTAGTTTCTTAACAGAAGCTGTTAAACACACATCTCCATGCTGGAAACGTGCGTTTCGGCCTCTTCTGATGTTTTTGTGATGTTTTAACCTTGTTTCTGTCATTTCAACAGGATTACATTAGTTTCTTAACAGAAGCTGTTAAACACACATCTCCATGCTGGAAACGTGCGTTTCGGCCTCTTCTGATGTTTTTGTGATGTTTTAACCTTGTTTCTGTCATTTCAACAGGATTACATTAGTTTCTTAACAGAAGCTGCTAAACACACATCTCCATGCTGGAAACGGGCGTTTTGGCCTCTTCTGATGTTTTTGTGATGTTTTAACCTTGTTTCTGTCATTTCAACAGGTTTACATTAGTTTCTTAACAGAAGCTGTTAAACACACATCTCCATGCTGGAAACGTGCGTTTCGGCCTCTTCTGATGTTTTTGTGATGTTTTAACCTTGTTTCTGTCATTTCAACAGGATTACATTAGTTTCTTAACAGAAGCTGTTAAACACACATCTCCATGCTGGAAACGTGCGTTTCGGCCTCTTCTGATGTTTTTGTGATGTTTTAACCTTGTTTCTGTCATTTCAACAGGATTACATTAGTTTCTTAACAGAAGCTGTTAAACACACATCTCCATGCTGGAAACGTGCGTTTCGGCCTCTTCTGATGTTTTTGTGATGTTTTAACCTTGTTTCTGTCATTTCAACAGGATTACATTAGTTTCTTAACAGAAGCTGTTAAACACACATCTCCATGCTGGAAACGTGCGTTTCGGCCTCTTCTGATGTTTTTGTGATGTTTTAACCTTGTTTCTGTCATTTCAACAGGATTACATTAGTTTCTTAACAGAAGCTGTTAAACACACATCTCCATGCTGGAAACGTGCGTTTCGGCCTCTTCTGATGTTTTTGTGATGTTTTAACCTTGTTTCTGTCATTTCAACAGGATTACATTAGTTTCTTAACAGAAGCTGTTAAACACACATCTCCATGCTGGAAACGTGCGTTTCGGCCTCTTCTGATGTTTTTGTGATGTTTTAACCTTGTTTCTGTCATTTCAACAGGATTACATTAGTTTCTTAACAGAAGCTGTTAAACACACATCTCCATGCTGGAAACGTGCGTTTCGGCCTCTTCTGATGTTTTTGTGATGTTTTAACCTTGTTTCTGTCATTTCAACAGGATTACATTAGTTTCTTAACAGAAGCTGTTAAACACACATCTCCATGCTGGAAACGTGCGTTTCGGCCTCTTCTGATGTTTTTGTGATGTTTTAACCTTGTTTCTGTCATTTCAACAGGATTACATTAGTTTCTTAACAGAAGCTGTTAAACACACATCTCCATGCTGGAAACGTGCGTTTCGGCCTCTTCTGATGTTTTTGTGATGTTTTAACCTTGTTTCTGTCATTTCAACAGGATTACATTAGTTTCTTAACAGAAGCTGTTAAACACACATCTCCATGCTGGAAACGTGCGTTTCGGCCTCTTCTGATGTTTTTGTGATGTTTTAACCTTGTTTCTGTCATTTCAACAGGATTACATTAGTTTCTTAACAGAAGCTGCTAAACACACATCTCCATGCTGGAAACGGGCGTTTTGGCCTCTTCTGATGTTTTTGTGATGTTTTAGCCTTGTTTCTGTCATTTCAACAGGTTTACATTAGTTTCTTAACAGAAGCTGTTAAACACACATCTCCATGCTGGAAACGTGCGTTTCGGCCTCTTCTGATGTTTTTGTGATGTTTTAACCTTGTTTCTGTCATTTCAACAGGATTACATTAGTTTCTTAACAGAAGCTGTTAAACACACATCTCCATGCTGGAAACGTGCGTTTCGGCCTCTTCTGATGTTTTTGTGATGTTTTAACCTTGTTTCTGTCATTTCAACAGGATTACATTAGTTTCTTAACAGAAGCTGTTAAACACACATCTCCATGCTGGAAACGTGCGTTTCGGCCTCTTCTGATGTTTTTGTGATGTTTTAACCTTGTTTCTGTCATTTCAACAGGATTACATTAGTTTCTTAACAGAAGCTGTTAAACACACATCTCCATGCTGGAAACGTGCGTTTCGGCCTCTTCTGATGTTTTTGTGATGTTTTAACCTTGTTTCTGTCATTTCAACAGGATTACATTAGTTTCTTAACAGAAGCTGTTAAACACACATCTCCATGCTGGAAACGTGCGTTTCGGCCTCTTCTGATGTTTTTGTGATGTTTTAACCTTGTTTCTGTCATTTCAACAGGATTACATTAGTTTCTTAACAGAAGCTGTTAAACACACATCTCCATGCTGGAAACGTGCGTTTCGGCCTCTTCTGATGTTTTTGTGATGTTTTAACCTTGTTTCTGTCATTTCAACAGGATTACATTAGTTTCTTAACAGAAGCTGTTAAACACACATCTCCATGCTGGAAACGTGCGTTTCGGCCTCTTCTGATGTTTTTGTGATGTTTTAACCTTGTTTCTGTCATTTCAACAGGATTACATTAGTTTCTTAACAGAAGCTGTTAAACACACATCTCCATGCTGGAAACGTGCGTTTCGGCCTCTTCTGATGTTTTTGTGATGTTTTAACCTTGTTTCTGTCATTTCAACAGGATTACATTAGTTTCTTAACAGAAGCTGCTAAACACACATCTCCATGCTGGAAACGTGCGTTTCGGCCTCTTCTGATGTTTTTGTGATGTTTTAACCTTGTTTCTGTCATTTCAACAGGATTACATTAGTTTCTTAACAGAAGCTGTTAAACACACATCTCCATGCTGGAAACGTGCGTTTCGGCCTCTTCTGATGTTTTTGTGATGTTTTAGCCTTGTTTCTGTCATTTCAACAGGTTTACATTAGTTTCTTAACAGAAGCTGTTAAACACACATCTCCATGCTGGAAACGTGCGTTTCGGCCTCTTCTGATGTTTTTGTGATGTTTTAACCTTGTTTCTGTCATTTCAACAGGATTACATTAGTTTCTTAACAGAAGCTGTTAAACACACATCTCCATGCTGGAAACGTGCGTTTCGGCCTCTTCTGATGTTTTTGTGATGTTTTAACCTTGTTTCTGTCATTTCAACAGGATTACATTAGTTTCTTAACAGAAGCTGTTAAACACACATCTCCAT
Source organism: Etheostoma nigrum (assembly GCA_029931835.1). NCBI lineage: Eukaryota > Metazoa > Chordata > Actinopteri > Perciformes > Percidae > Etheostoma > Etheostoma nigrum. The sequence goes on along the minus strand of JAQOOF010000590.1, from coordinate 17,295 downwards.
GCTGGAAACGTGCGTTTCGGCCTCTTCTGATGTTTTTGTGATGTTTTAACCTTGTTTCTGTCATTTCAACAGGATTACATTAGTTTCTTAACAGAAGCTGTTAAACACACATCTCCATGCTGGAAACGTGCGTTTCGGCCTCTTCTGATGTTTTTGTGATGTTTTAACCTTGTTTCTGTCATTTCAACAGGATTACATTAGTTTCTTAACAGAAGCTGTTAAACACACATCTCCATGCTGGAAACGTGCGTTTCGGCCTCTTCTGATGTTTTTGTGATGTTTTAACCTTGTTTCTGTCATTTCAACAGGATTACATTAGTTTCTTAACAGAAGCTGTTAAACACACATCTCCATGCTGGAAACGTGCGTTTCGGCCTCTTCTGATGTTTTTGTGATGTTTTAACCTTGTTTCTGTCATTTCAACAGGATTACATTAGTTTCTTAACAGAAGCTGTTAAACACACATCTCCATGCTGGAAACGTGCGTTTCGGCCTCTTCTGATGTTTTTGTGATGTTTTAACCTTGTTTCTGTCATTTCAACAGGATTACATTAGTTTCTTAACAGAAGCTGTTAAACACACATCTCCATGCTGGAAACGTGCGTTTCGGCCTCTTCTGATGTTTTTGTGATGTTTTAACCTTGTTTCTGTCATTTCAACAGGATTACATTAGTTTCTTAACAGAAGCTGTTAAACACACATCTCCATGCTGGAAACGTGCGTTTCGGCCTCTTCTGATGTTTTTGTGATGTTTTAACCTTGTTTCTGTCATTTCAACAGGATTACATTAGTTTCTTAACAGAAGCTGTTAAACACACATCTCCATGCTGGAAACGTGCGTTTCGGCCTCTTCTGATGTTTTTGTGATGTTTTAACCTTGTTTCTGTCATTTCAACAGGATTACATTAGTTTCTTAACAGAAGCTGTTAAACACACATCTCCATGCTGGAAACGTGCGTTTCGGCCTCTTCTGATGTTTTTGTGATGTTTTAACCTTGTTTCTGTCATTTCAACAGGATTACATTAGTTTCTTAACAGAAGCTGTTAAACACACATCTCCATGCTGGAAACGTGCGTTTCGGCCTCTTCTGATGTTTTTGTGATGTTTTAACCTTGTTTCTGTCATTTCAACAGGATTACATTAGTTTCTTAACAGAAGCTGTTAAACACACATCTCCATGCTGGAAACGTGCGTTTCGGCCTCTTCTGATGTTTTTGTGATGTTTTAACCTTGTTTCTGTCATTTCAACAGGATTACATTAGTTTCTTAACAGAAGCTGTTAAACACACATCTCCATGCTGGAAACGTGCGTTTCGGCCTCTTCTGATGTTTTTGTGATGTTTTAACCTTGTTTCTGTCATTTCAACAGGATTACATTAGTTTCTTAACAGAAGCTGTTAAACACACATCTCCATGCTGGAAACGTGCGTTTCGGCCTCTTCTGATGTTTTTGTGATGTTTTAACCTTGTTTCTGTCATTTCAACAGGATTACATTAGTTTCTTAACAGAAGCTGTTAAACACACATCTCCATGCTGGAAACGTGCGTTTCGGCCTCTTCTGATGTTTTTGTGATGTTTTAACCTTGTTTCTGTCATTTCAACAGGATTACATTAGTTTCTTAACAGAAGCTGTTAAACACACATCTCCATGCTGGAAACGTGCGTTTCGGCCTCTTCTGATGTTTTTGTGATGTTTTAACCTTGTTTCTGTCATTTCAACAGGATTACATTAGTTTCTTAACAGAAGCTGCTAAACACACATCTCCATGCTGGAAACGGGCGTTTTGGCCTCTTCTGATGTTTTTGTGATGTTTTAACCTTGTTTCTGTCATTTCAACAGGTTTACATTAGTTTCTTAACAGAAGCTGTTAAACACACATCTCCATGCTGGAAACGTGCGTTTCGGCCTCTTCTGATGTTTTTGTGATGTTTTAACCTTGTTTCTGTCATTTCAACAGGATTACATTAGTTTCTTAACAGAAGCTGTTAAACACACATCTCCATGCTGGAAACGTGCGTTTCGGCCTCTTCTGATGTTTTTGTGATGTTTTAACCTTGTTTCTGTCATTTCAACAGGATTACATTAGTTTCTTAACAGAAGCTGTTAAACACACATCTCCATGCTGGAAACGTGCGTTTCGGCCTCTTCTGATGTTTTTGTGATGTTTTAACCTTGTTTCTGTCATTTCAACAGGATTACATTAGTTTCTTAACAGAAGCTGTTAAACACACATCTCCATGCTGGAAACGTGCGTTTCGGCCTCTTCTGATGTTTTTGTGATGTTTTAACCTTGTTTCTGTCATTTCAACAGGATTACATTAGTTTCTTAACAGAAGCTGTTAAACACACATCTCCATGCTGGAAACGTGCGTTTCGGCCTCTTCTGATGTTTTTGTGATGTTTTAACCTTGTTTCTGTCATTTCAACAGGATTACATTAGTTTCTTAACAGAAGCTGTTAAACACACATCTCCATGCTGGAAACGTGCGTTTCGGCCTCTTCTGATGTTTTTGTGATGTTTTAACCTTGTTTCTGTCATTTCAACAGGATTACATTAGTTTCTTAACAGAAGCTGTTAAACACACATCTCCATGCTGGAAACGTGCGTTTCGGCCTCTTCTGATGTTTTTGTGATGTTTTAACCTTGTTTCTGTCATTTCAACAGGATTACATTAGTTTCTTAACAGAAGCTGTTAAACACACATCTCCATGCTGGAAACGTGCGTTTCGGCCTCTTCTGATGTTTTTGTGATGTTTTAACCTTGTTTCTGTAATTTCAACAGGATTACATTAGTTTCTTAACAGAAGCTGCTAAACACACATCTCCATGCTGGAAACGGGCGTTTTGGCCTCTTCTGATGTTTTTGTGATGTTTTAGCCTTGTTTCTGTCATTTCAAGAAGTTTACATTAGTTTCTTAACAGAAGCTGTTAAACACACATCTCCATGCTGGAAACGTGCGTTTCGGCCTCTTCTGATGTTTTTGTGATGTTTTAACCTTGTTTCTGTCATTTCAACAGGATTACATTAGTTTCTTAACAGAAGCTGTTAAACACACATCTCCATGCTGGAAACGTGCGTTTCGGCCTCTTCTGATGTTTTTGTGATGTTTTAACCTTGTTTCTGTCATTTCAACAGGATTACATTAGTTTCTTAACAGAAGCTGTTAAACACACATCTCCATGCTGGAAACGTGCGTTTCGGCCTCTTCTGATGTTTTTGTGATGTTTTAACCTTGTTTCTGTCATTTCAACAGGATTACATTAGTTTCTTAACAGAAGCTGTTAAACACACATCTCCATGCTGGAAACGTGCGTTTCGGCCTCTTCTGATGTTTTTGTGATGTTTTAACCTTGTTTCTGTCATTTCAACAGGATTACATTAGTTTCTTAACAGAAGCTGCTAAACACACATCTCCATGCTGGAAACGTGCGTTTCGGCCTCTTCTGATGTTTTTGTGATGTTTTAACCTTGTTTCTGTCATTTCAACAGGATTACATTAGTTTCTTAACAGAAGCTGTTAAACACACATCTCCATGCTGGAAACGTGCGTTTCGGCCTCTTCTGATGTTTTTGTGATGTTTTAACCTTGTTTCTGTCATTTCAACAGGATTACATTAGTTTCTTAACAGAAGCTGCTAAACACACATCTCCATGCTGGAAACGTGCGTTTCGGCCTCTTCTGATGTTTTTGTGATGTTTTAACCTTGTTTCTGTCATTTCAAAAGGATTACATTAGTTTCTTAACAGAAGCTGTTAAACACACATCTCCATGCTGGAAACGTGCGTTTCGGCCTCTTCTGATGTTTTTGTGATGTTTTAACCTTGTTTCTGTCATTTCAACAGGATTACATTAGTTTCTTAACAGAAGCTGTTAAACACACATCTCCATGCTGGAAACGTGCGTTTCGGCCTCTTCTGATGTTTTTGTGATGTTTTAACCTTGTTTCTGTCATTTCAACAGGATTACATTAGTTTCTTAACAGAAGCTGTTAAACACACATCTCCATGCTGGAAACGTGCGTTTCGGCCTCTTCTGATGTTTTTGTGATGTTTTAACCTTGTTTCTGTCATTTCAACAGGATTACATTAGTTTCTTAACAGAAGCTGTTAAACACACATCTCCATGCTGGAAACGTGCGTTTCGGCCTCTTCTGATGTTTTTGTGATGTTTTAACCTTGTTTCTGTCATTTCAACAGGATTACATTAGTTTCTTAACAGAAGCTGCTAAACACACATCTCCATGCTGGAAACGGGCGTTTCGGCCTCTTCTGATGTTTTTGTGATGTTTTAACCTTGTTTCTGTCATTTCAACAGGTTTACATTAGTTTCTTAACAGAAGCTGTTAAACACACATCTCCATGCTGGAAACGTGCGTTTCGGCCTCTTCTGATGTTTTTGTGATGTTTTAACCTTGTTTCTGTCATTTCAACAGGATTACATTAGTTTCTTAACAGAAGCTGCTAAACACACATCTCCATGCTGGAAACGTGCGTTTCGGCCTCTTCTGATGTTTTTGTGATGTTTTAACCTTGTTTCTGTCATTTCAACAGGATTACATTAGTTTCTTAACAGAAGCTGTTAAACACACATCTCCATGCTGGAAACGTGCGTTTCGGCCTCTTCTGATGTTTTTGTGATGTTTTAACCTTGTTTCTGTCATTTCAACAGGATTACATTAGTTTCTTAACAGAAGCTGTTAAACACACATCTCCATGCTGGAAACGTGCGTTTCGGCCTCTTCTGATGTTTTTGTGATGTTTTAACCTTGTTTCTGTCATTTCAACAGGATTACATTAGTTTCTTAACAGAAGCTGTTAAACACACATCTCCATGCTGGAAACGTGCGTTTCGGCCTCTTCTGATGTTTTTGTGATGTTTTAACCTTGTTTCTGTCATTTCAACAGGATTACATTAGTTTCTTAACAGAAGCTGTTAAACACACATCTCCATGCTGGAAACGTGCGTTTCGGCCTCTTCTGATGTTTTTGTGATGTTTTAACCTTGTTTCTGTCATTTCAACAGGATTACATTAGTTTCTTAACAGAAGCTGTTAAACACACATCTCCATGCTGGAAACGTGCGTTTCGGCCTCTTCTGATGTTTTTGTGATGTTTTAACCTTGTTTCTGTCATTTCAACAGGATTACATTAGTTTCTTAACAGAAGCTGTTAAACACACATCTCCATGCTGGAAACGTGCGTTTCGGCCTCTTCTGATGTTTTTGTGATGTTTTAACCTTGTTTCTGTCATTTCAACAGGATTACATTAGTTTCTTAACAGAAGCTGTTAAACACACATCTCCATGCTGGAAACGTGCGTTTCGGCCTCTTCTGATGTTTTTGTGATGTTTTAACCTTGTTTCTGTAATTTCAACAGGATTACATTAGTTTCTTAACAGAAGCTGCTAAACACACATCTCCATGCTGGAAACGGGCGTTTTGACCTCTTCTGATGTTTTTGTGATGTTTTAACCTTGTTTCTGTCATTTCAACAGGATTACATTAGTTTCTTAACAGAAGCTGTTAAACACACATCTCCATGCTGGAAACGTGCGTTTCGGCCTCTTCTGATGTTTTTGTGATGTTTTAACCTTGTTTCTGTCATTTCAACAGGATTACATTAGTTTCTTAACAGAAGCTGTTAAACACACATCTCCATGCTGGAAACGTGCGTTTCGGCCTCTTCTGATGTTTTTGTGATGTTTTAACCTTGTTTCTGTCATTTCAACAGGATTACATTAGTTTCTTAACAGAAGCTGTTAAACACACATCTCCATGCTGGAAACGTGCGTTTCGGCCTCTTCTGATGTTTTTGTGATGTTTTAACCTTGTTTCTGTCATTTCAACAGGATTACATTAGTTTCTTAACAGAAGCTGTTAAACACACATCTCCATGCTGGAAACGTGCGTTTCGGCCTCTTCTGATGTTTTTGTGATGTTTTAACCTTGTTTCTGTCATTTCAACAGGATTACATTAGTTTCTTAACAGAAGCTGTTAAACACACATCTCCATGCTGGAAACGTGCGTTTCGGCCTCTTCTGATGTTTTTGTGATGTTTTAACCTTGTTTCTGTAATTTCAACAGGATTACATTAGTTTCTTAACAGAAGCTGCTAAACACACATCTCCATGCTGGAAACGGGCGTTTTGGCCTCTTCTGATGTTTTTGTGATGTTTTAGCCTTGTTTCTGTCATTTCAAGAAGTTTACATTAGTTTCTTAACAGAAGCTGTTAAACACACATCTCCATGCTGGAAACGTGCGTTTCGGCCTCTTCTGATGTTTTTGTGATGTTTTAACCTTGTTTCTGTCATTTCAACAGGATTACATTAGTTTCTTAACAGAAGCTGTTAAACACACATCTCCATGCTGGAAACGTGCGTTTCGGCCTCTTCTGATGTTTTTGTGATGTTTTAACCTTGTTTCCGTCATTTCAACAGGTTTACATTAGTTTCTTAACAGAAGCTGTTAAACACACATCTCCATGCTGGAAACGTGCGTTTCGGCCTCTTCTGATGTTTTTGTGATGTTTTAACCTTGTTTCTGTCATTTAAACAGGATTACATTAGTTTCTTAACAGAAGCTGTTAAACACATATCTCCATGCTGGAAACGTGCGTTTCGGCCTCTTCTGATGTTTTTGTGATGTTTTAACCTTGTTTCTGTCATTTCAACAGGATTACATTAGTTTCTTAACAGAAGCTGCTAAACACACATCTCCATGCTGGAAACGTGCGTTTCGGCCTCTTCTGATGTTTTTGTGATGTTTTAACCTTGTTTCTGTCATTTCAACAGGATTACATTAGTTTCTTAACAGAAGCTGCTAAACACACATCTCCATGCTGGAAACGTGCGTTTCGGCCTCTTCTGATGTTTTTGTGATGTTTTAACCTTGTTTCTGTCATTTCAACAGGATTACATTAGTTTCTTAACAGAAGCTGTTAAACACACATCTCCATGCTGGAAACGTGCGTTTCGGCCTCTTCTGATGTTTTTGTGATGTTTTAACCTTGTTTCTGTCATTTCAACAGGATTACATTAGTTTCTTAACAGAAGCTGTTAAACACACATCTCCATGCTGGAAACGTGCGTTTCGGCCTCTTCTGATGTTTTTGTGATGTTTTAACCTTGTTTCTGTCATTTCAACAGGATTACATTAGTTTCTTAACAGAAGCTGTTAAACACACATCTCCATGCTGGAAACGTGCGTTTCGGCCTCTTCTGATGTTTTTGTGATGTTTTAACCTTGTTTCTGTCATTTCAACAGGATTACATTAGTTTCTTAACAGAAGCTGCTAAACACACATCTCCATGCTGGAAACGTGCGTTTCGGCCTCTTCTGATGTTTTTGTGATGTTTTAACCTTGTTTCTGTAATTTCAACAGGATTACATTAGTTTCTTAACAGAAGCTGCTAAACACACATCTCCATGCTGGAAACGGGCGTTTTGGCCTCTTCTGATGTTTTTGTGATGTTTTAACCTTGTTTCTGTCATTTCAACAGGTTTACATTAGTTTCTTAACAGAAGCTGTTAAACACACATCTCCATGCTGGAAACGTGCGTTTCGGCCTCTTCTGATGTTTTTGTGATGTTTTAACCTTGTTTCTGTCATTTCAACAGGATTACATTAGTTTCTTAACAGAAGCTGTTAAACACACATCTCCATGCTGGAAACGTGCGTTTCGGCCTCTTCTGATGTTTTTGTGATGTTTTAACCTTGTTTCTGTCATTTCAACAGGATTACATTAGTTTCTTAACAGAAGCTGTTAAACACACATCTCCATGCTGGAAACGTGCGTTTCGGCCTCTTCTGATGTTTTTGTGATGTTTTAACCTTGTTTCTGTCATTTCAACAGGATTACATTAGTTTCTTAACAGAAGCTGTTAAACACACATCTCCATGCTGGAAACGTGCGTTTCGGCCTCTTCTGATGTTTTTGTGATGTTTTAACCTTGTTTCTGTCATTTCAACAGGATTACATTAGTTTCTTAACAGAAGCTGTTAAACACACATCTCCATGCTGGAAACGTGCGTTTCGGCCTCTTCTGATGTTTTTGTGATGTTTTAACCTTGTTTCTGTCATTTCAACAGGTTTACATTAGTTTCTTAACAGAAGCTGTTAAACACACATCTCCATGCTGGAAACGTGCGTTTCGGCCTCTTCTGATGTTTTTGTGATGTTTTAACCTTGTTTCTGTCATTTCAACAGGATTACATTAGTTTCTTAACAGAAGCTGTTAAACACACATCTCCATGCTGGAAACGTGCGTTTCGGCCTCTTCTGATGTTTTTGTGATGTTTTAACCTTGTTTCTGTCATTTCAACAGGATTACATTAGTTTCTTAACAGAAGCTGTTAAACACACATCTCCATGCTGGAAACGTGCGTTTCGGCCTCTTCTGATGTTTTTGTGATGTTTTAACCTTGTTTCTGTCATTTCAACAGGTTTACATTAGTTTCTTAACAGAAGCTGTTAAACACACATCTCCATGCTGGAAACGTGCGTTTCGGCCTCTTCTGATGTTTTTGTGATGTTTTAACCTTGTTTCTGTCATTTCAACAGGATTACATTAGTTTCTTAACAGAAGCTGTTAAACACACATCTCCATGCTGGAAACGTGCGTTTCGGCCTCTTCTGATGTTTTTGTGATGTTTTAACCTTGTTTCTGTCATTTCAACAGGATTACATTAGTTTCTTAACAGAAGCTGTTAAACACACATCTCCATGCTGGAAACGTGCGTTTCGGCCTCTTCTGATGTTTTTGTGATGTTTTAACCTTGTTTCTGTCATTTCAACAGGATTACATTAGTTTCTTAACAGAAGCTGTTAAACACACATCTCCATGCTGGAAACGTGCGTTTCGGCCTCTTCTGATGTTTTTGTGATGTTTTAACCTTGTTTCTGTCATTTCAACAGGATTACATTAGTTTCTTAACAGAAGCTGTTAAACACACATCTCCATGCTGGAAACGTGCGTTTCGGCCTCTTCTGATGTTTTTGTGATGTTTTAACCTTGTTTCTGTCATTTCAACAGGATTACATTAGTTTCTTAACAGAAGCTGTTAAACACACATCTCCATGCTGGAAACGTGCGTTTCGGCCTCTTCTGATGTTTTTGTGATGTTTTAACCTTGTTTCTGTCATTTCAACAGGATTACATTAGTTTCTTAACAGAAGCTGTTAAACACACATCTCCATGCTGGAAACGTGCGTTTCGGCCTCTTCTGATGTTTTTGTGATGTTTTAACCTTGTTTCTGTCATTTCAACAGGATTACATTAGTTTCTTAACAGAAGCTGTTAAACACACATCTCCATGCTGGAAACGTGCGTTTCGGCCTCTTCTGATGTTTTTGTGATGTTTTAACCTTGTTTCTGTCATTTCAACAGGATTACATTAGTTTCTTAACAGAAGCTGTTAAACACACATCTCCATGCTGGAAACGTGCGTTTCGGCCTCTTCTGATGTTTTTGTGATGTTTTAACCTTGTTTCTGTCATTTCAACAGGATTACATTAGTTTCTTAACAGAAGCTGTTAAACACACATCTCCATGCTGGAAACGTGCGTTTCGGCCTCTTCTGATGTTTTTGTGATGTTTTAACCTTGTTTCTGTCATTTCAACAGGATTACATTAGTTTCTTAACAGAAGCTGTTAAACACACATCTCCATGCTGGAAACGAGCGTTTCGGCCTCTTCTGATGTTTTTGTGATGTTTTAACCTTGTTTCTGTCATTTTAACAGGTTTACATTAGTTTCTTAACAGAAGCTGTTAAACACACATCTCCATGCTGGAAACGTGCGTTTCGGCCTCTTCTGATGTTTTTGTGATGTTTTAACCTTGTTTCTGTCATTTCAACAGGATTACATTAGTTTCTTAACAGAAGCTGTTAAACACACATCTCCATGCTGGAAACGTGCGTTTCGGCCTCTTCTGATGTTTTTGTGATGTTTTAACCTTGTTTCTGTCATTTCAACAGGATTACATTAGTTTCTTAACAGAAGCTGCTAAACACACATCTCCATGCTGGAAACGTGCGTTTCGGCCTCTTCTGATGTTTTTGTGATGTTTTAACCTTGTTTCTGTCATTTCAAAAGGATTACATTAGTTTCTTAACAGAAGCTGTTAAACACACATCTCCATGCTGGAAACGTGCGTTTCGGCCTCTTCTGATGTTTTTGTGATGTTTTAACCTTGTTTCTGTCATTTCAACAGGTTTACATTAGTTTCTTAACAGAAGCTGTTAAACACACATCTCCATGCTGGAAACGTGCGTTTCGGCCTCTATCTGATGTTTTTGTGATGTTTTAACCTTGTTTCTGTCATTTCAACAGGATTACATTAGTTTCTTAACAGAAGCTGTTAAACACACATCTCCATGCTGGAAACGTGCGTTTCGGCCTCTTCTGATGTTTTTGTGATGTTTTAACCTTGTTTCTGTCATTTCAACAGGATTACATTAGTTTCTTAACAGAAGCTGTTAAACATACATCTCCATGCTGGAAACGTGCGTTTCGGCCTCTTCTGATGTTTTTGTGATGTTTTAACCTTGTTTCTGTCATTTCAACAGGATTACATTAGTTTCTTAACAGAAGCTGTTAAACACACATCTCCATGCTGGAAACGTGCGTTTCGGCCTCTTCTGATGTTTTTGTGATGTTTTAACCTTGTTTCTGTCATTTCAAGAAGTTTACATTAGTTTCTTAACAGAAGCTGTTAAACACACATCTCCATGCTGGAAACGTGCGTTTCGGCCTCTTCTGATGTTTTTGTGATGTTTTAGCCTTGTTTCTGTCATTTCAAGAAGTTTACATTAGTTTCTTAACAGAAGCTGTTAAACACACATCTCCATGCTGGAAACGTGCGTTTCGGCCTCTTCTGATGTTTTTGTGATGTTTTAACCTTGTTTCTGTCATTTCAACAGGATTACATTAGTTTCTTAACAGAAGCTGTTAAACACATATCTCCATGCTGGAAACGTGCGTTTCGGCCTCTTCTGATGTTTTTGTGATGTTTAAACCTTGTTTCTGTCATTTCAACAGGATTACATTAGTTTCTTAACAGAAGCTGCTAAACACACATCTCCATGCTGGAAACGTGCGTTTCGGCCTCTTCTGATGTTTTTGTGATGTTTTAACCTTGTTTCTGTCATTTCAACAGGATTACATTAGTTTCTTAACAGAAGCTGCTAAACACACATCTCCATGCTGGAAACGTGCGTTTCGGCCTCTTCTGATGTTTTTGTGATGTTTTAACCTTGTTTCTGTCATTTCAAAAGGATTACATTAGTTTCTTAACAGAAGCTGTTAAACACACATCTCCATGCTGGAAACGTGCGTTTCAGCCTCTTCTGATGTTTTTGTGATGTTTTAAGCTTGTTTCTGTCATTTCAAAAGGATTACATTAGTTTCTTAACAGAAGCTGTTAAACACACATCTCCATGCTGGAAACGTGCGTTTCGGCCTCTTCTGATGTTTTTGTGATGTTTTAACCTTGTTTCTGTCATTTCAACAGGATTACATTAGTTTCTTAACAGAAGCTGTTAAACACACATCTCCATGCTGGAAACGTGCGTTTCGGCCTCTTCTGATGTTTTTGTGATGTTTTAACCTTGTTTCTGTCATTTCAACAGGATTACATTAGTTTCTTAACAGAAGCTGTTAAACACACATCTCCATGCTGGAAACGTGCGTTTCGGCCTCTTCTGATGTTTTTGTGATGTTTTAACCTTGTTTCTGTCATTTCAACAGGATTACATTAGTTTCTTAACAGAAGCTGCTAAACACACATCTCCATGCTGGAAACGGGCGTTTTGACCTCTTCTGATGTTTTTGTGATGTTTTAACCTTGTTTCTGTCATTTCAACAGGTTTACATTAGTTTCTTAACAGAAGCTGTTAAACACACATCTCCATGCTGGAAACGTGCGTTTCGGCCTCTTCTGATGTTTTTGTGATGTTTTAACCTTGTTTCTGTCATTTCAACAGGATTACATTAGTTTCTTAACAGAAGCTGCTAAACACACATCTCCATGCTGGAAACGTGCGTTTCGGCCTCTTCTGATGTTTTTGTGATGTTTTAAGCTTGTTTCTGTCATTTCAAAAGGATTACATTAGTTTCTTAACAGAAGCTGTTAAACACACATCTCCATGCTGGAAACGTGCGTTTCGGCCTCTTCTGATGTTTTTGTGATGTTTTAACCTTGTTTCTGTCATTTCAACAGGTTTACATTAGTTTCTTAACAGAAGCTGTTAAACACACATCTCCATGCTGGAAACGTGCGTTTCGGCCTCTTCTGATGTTTTTGTGATGTTTTAACCTTGTTTCTGTCATTTCAACAGGATTACATTAGTTTCTTAACAGAAGCTGTTAAACACACATCCCCATGCTGGAAACGTGCGTTTCGGCCTCTTCTGATGTTTTTGTGATGTTTTAACCTTGTTTCTGTCATTTCAACAGGATTACATTAGTTTCTTAACAGAAGCTGTTAAACACACATCTCCATGCTGGAAACGTGCGTTTCGGCCTCTTCTGATGTTTTTGTGATGTTTTAACCTTGTTTCTGTAATTTCAACAGGATTACATTAGTTTCTTAACAGAAGCTGCTAAACACACATCTCCATGCTGGAAACGGGCGTTTTGGCCTCTTCTGATGTTTTTGTGATGTTTTAGCCTTGTTTCTGTCATTTCAAGAAGTTTACATTAGTTTCTTAACAGAAGCTGTTAAACACACATCTCCATGCTGGAAACGTGCGTTTCGGCCTCTTCTGATGTTTTTGTGATGTTTTAACCTTGTTTCTGTCATTTCAACAGGATTACATTAGTTTCTTAACAGAAGCTGTTAAACACACATCTCCGTGCTGGAAACGTGCGTTTCGGCCTCTTCTGATATTTTTGTGATGTTTTAACCTTGTTTCCGTCATTTCAACAGGTTTACATTAGTTTCTTAACAGAAGCTGTTAAACACACATCTCCATGCTGGAAACGTGCGTTTCGGCCTCTTCTGATGTTTTTGTGATGTTTTAACCTTGTTTCTGTCATTTAAACAGGATTACATTAGTTTCTTAACAGAAGCTGTTAAACACATATCTCCATGCTGGAAACGTGCGTTTCGGCCTCTTCTGATGTTTTTGTGATGTTTTAACCTTGTTTCTGTCATTTCAACAGGATTACATTAGTTTCTTAACAGAAGCTGCTAAACACACATCTCCATGCTGGAAACGTGCGTTTCGGCCTCTTCTGATGTTTTTGTGATGTTTTAACCTTGTTTCTGTCATTTCAACAGGATTACATTAGTTTCTTAACAGAAGCTGCTAAACACACATCTCCATGCTGGAAACGTGCGTTTCGGCCTCTTCTGATGTTTTTGTGATGTTTTAACCTTGTTTCTGTCATTTCAACAGGTTTACATTAGTTTCTTAACAGAAGCTGTTAAACACACATCTCCATGCTGGAAACGTGCGTTTCGGCCTCTTCTGATGTTTTTGTGATGTTTTAACCTTGTTTTTGTCATTTCAACAGGATTACATTATTTTCTTAACAGAAGCTGCTAAACACACATCTCCATGCTGGAAACGTGCGTTTCGGCCTCTTCTGATGTTTTTGTGATGTTTTAACCTTGTTTCTGTAATTTCAACAGGATTACATTAGTTTCTTAACAGAAGCTGCTAAACACACATCTCCATGCTGGAAACGGGCGTTTTGGCCTCTTCTGATGTTTTTGTGATGTTTTACCCTTGTTTCTGTCATTTCAAGAAGTTTACATTAGTTTCTTAACAGAAGCTGTTAAACACACATCTCCATGCTGGAAACGTGCGTTTCGGCCTCTTCTGATGTTTTTGTGATGTTTTAACCTTGTTTCTGTCATTTCAACAGGATTACATTAGTTTCCTAACAGAAGCTGTTAAACACACATCTCCATGCTGGAAACGTGCGTTTCGGCCTCTTCTGATGTTTTTTTGATGTTTTAACCTTGTTTCTGTCATTTCAAAAGGTTTACATTAGTTTCGTAACAGAAGCTGTTAAACACACATCTCAATGCTGGAAACGTGCGTTTTGGCCTCTTCTGGTGTTTTTGTGATGTTTTAACCTTGTTTCTGTAATTTCAACAGGATTACATTAGTTTCATAACAGAAGCTGTTAAACACACATCTCCATGCTGGAAACGTGCGTTTTGGCCTCTTCTGATGTTTTTGTGATGTTTTAACCTTTTTTCTGTCATCTCAACAGGATTACATTAGTTTCTTAACCGAAGCTGTTAAACACACATCTCCATGCTAGAAACGTGCGTTTCGGCCTCTTCTGGTGTTTTTGTGATGTTTTAAACCTTGTTTCTGTCATTTCAACAGGTTTACATTAGTTTCTTAACAGAAGCTGTTAACGCATGTCCATGCTGGAAACGAGAGTTTCGGCCTCTTCTGATGTTTTTGTGATGTTTTAACCTTGTTTCTGTCATCTCAACAGGATTACATTAGTTTCTTAACAGAAGCTGTTAAACACACATCTCCATGCTGGAAACGTGCGTTTCGGCCTCTTCTGATGTTTTTTTGATGTTTTAACCTTGTTTCTGTCATCTCAACAGGATTACATTAGTTTCTTAACAGAAGCTGTTAAGATGTCCATGCTGGAAACGAGCGTTTCGGCCTCTTCTGATGTTTTTGTGATGTTTTAACCTTGTTTCTGTCATTTCAACAGGTTTACATTAGTTTCTTAACAGAAGCTGTTAACGCATGTCCATGCTGGAAACGTGCGTTTCGGCCTCTTCTGTTGATTTTGTGATGTTTTAACCTTGTTTCTGTCATCTCAACAAGATTACATTAGTTTCTTAACAGAAGCTGTTAAACACAGATCTCCATGTTGGAAACGTGCGTTTCGGCCTCTTCTGTTGATTTTGTGATGTTTTAACCTTGTTTCTGTCATTTCAAAAGGTTTACATTAGTTTCGTAACAGAAGCTGTTAAACACACATCTCCATGCTGGAAACGTGCGTTTCGGCCTCTTCTGGTGTTTTTGTGATGTTTTAACCTTGTTTCTGTCATTTCAACAGGATTACATTAGTTTCTTAACAGAAGTTGTTAAACACACATCTCAATGCTGGAAACGTGCGTTTTGGCCTCTTCTGGTGTTTTTGTGATGTTTTAACCTTGTTTCTGTCATTTCAACAGGATTACATTAGTTTCTTAACAGAAGATGTTAAACACACATCTCCATGCTGGAAACGTGCGTTTCGGCGTCTTCTGATGTTTTTTTGATGTTTCAACCTTGTTTCTGTCATCTCAACAAGATTACATTAGTTTCTTAACAGAAGCTGTTAAACACAGATCTCCATGTTGGAAACGTGCGTTTCGGCCTCTTCTGTTGATTTTGTGATGTTTTAACCTTGTTTCTGTCATTTCAAAAGGTTTACATTAGTTTCGTAACAGAAGCTGTTAAACACACATCTCCATGCTGGAAACGTGCGTTTCGGCCTTTTCGGATGTTTTTTTGATGTTTTAACCTTGTTTCTGTCATTTCAACAGGTTTACATTAGTTTCTTAACAGAAGCTGTTAAGATGTCCATGCTGGAAACGAGTGTTTCGGCCTCTTCTGATGTTTTTGTGATGTTTTAACCTTGTTTCTGTCGTTTCAACAGGATTACATTAGTTTCTTAACAGAAGCTGTAAAACACACATCTCCATGCTAGAAACGTGCGTTTCGGCCTCTTCTTGTGTTTTTTTGATGTTTTAACCTTGTTTCTGTCATTTCAACAGGATTACATTAGTTTCTTAACAGAAGCTGTAAAACACACATCTCCATGCTAGAAACGTGCGTTTCGGCCTCTTCTTGTGTTTTTTTGATGTTTTAACCTTGTTTCTGTCATTTCAACAGGATTACATTAGTTTCGTAACAGAAGCTGTTAAACACACATCTCAATGCTGGAAACGTGCGTTTCGGCCTCTTCTGGTGTTTTTGTGATGTTTTAACCTTGTTTCTGTCATTTCAACAGGATTACATTAGTTTCTTAACAGAAGATGTTAAACACACATATCCATGCTGGAAACGAGCGTTTCGGCCTCTTCTGGTATTTTTGTGATGTTTTAACCTTGTTTTTGTCATTTTAACAGGTTTACATTAGTTTCTTAAAATAAGCTGTTAAACACACATTTCCATGCTGGAAATGTGCGTTTCGGCCTCTTCTGATGTTTTTGTGATGTTTTAACCTTGTTTCTGTCATTTCAACAAGATTACATTAGTTTCTTAACTGAAGCTGTTAAACACACATCTCCATGCTGGAAACGTGCGTTTCGGCCTCTTCTGATGTTTTTGTGATGTTTTAACCTTGTTTCTGTCATTTCAAAAGGTTTACATTAGTTTCTTAACAGAAGCTGTTAAACACACATCTCAATGCTGGAAACGTGCGTTTCGGCCTCTTCTGATGTTTTTGTGATGTTTTAACTATGTTTCTGTCATTTCAAAAGGTTTACATTAGTTTCTTAACAGAAGCTGTTAAACACACATCTCCATGCTGGAAACGTGCGTTTCGGCCTCTTCTGGTGTTTTTGTAATGTTTTAACCTTGTTTCTGTCATCTCAACAGGATTACATTAGTTTCTTAACAGAAGCTGTAAAACACACATCTCCATGCTAGAAACGTGCGTTTCGGCCTCTTCTGGTGTTTTTGTGATGTTTTAACCTTGTTTCTGTCATTTCAACAGGATTACATTAGTTTCTTAAAAGAAGCTGTTAAACACACATCTCCATGCTGGAAACGTGCGTTTCGGCCTCTTGTGGTGTTTTTGTGATGTTTTAACCTTGTTTCTGTCATTCCAACAGGTTTACATTAGTTTCTTAGAGCCACTTACTGGGCCATGGGAGGGAGCGGGAGGGTGCTGGAGGGTGTTAGCCCAGCCTCAGTGGATCGTTTTGGGGCTAAGAGTGGCGGCCTTTAGCCCTGGAGATCAAAGACCAGCCTCACAGCCACTCACTGGGCCTTGGGAGGGAGCATGGGGGTGCTGGAGCATGTTATCCCAGCCTCAGTGCATCCTACTGGGCCTTATAGTGGAGGCCTGTAGCCCTGGAGGTCATCAGCCAGACCTAGAGCCACTTACAGGGCCTTGGGAGTGAGTGTGAGGGTGCTGGAGCATGTTAAACCAGTCTCAGTGCATCCTACTGGGCCTTACAGTGGAAGCCTATAGCCCTGGTGGTCAAAGGCCAGACTTAGAGACACTTACTGGGCCATGGGAGGGAGCATGAGGATGCTGGAAGGTGTCAGGCCAGCGTCAGTGCAAATTATTGGGGCTTGTAGTGGAGGCCT
>JAQOOF010000589.1:0-22630 GCA_029931835.1 Etheostoma nigrum | reverse complement strand
GGGGGGGTGTATCAGGGAGTTGTGATGGGGGTGGGGGGGGTGTATCAGGGAGTTGTGATGGGGGTGGGGGGGGTGTATCAGGGAGTTGTGATGGGGGTGGGGGGGTGTATCAGGGAGTTGTGATGGGGATGGGGGGTGTGTATCAGGGAGTTGTGATGGGGGTGGGGGGTGTGTATCAGGGAGTTGTGATGGGGATGGGGGGTGTGTATCAGAGAGTTGTGATGGGGGTGGGGGGTGTGTATCAGGGAGTTGTGATGGGGATGGGGGGTGTGTATCAGAGAGTTGTGATGGGGATGGGGGGGGTGTATCAGGGAGTTGTGATGGGGGTGGGGGGTGTGTATCAGGGAGTTGTGATGGGGATGGGGGGTGTGTATCAGAGAGTTGTGATGGGGGTGGGGGGTGTGTATCAGGGAGTTGTGATGGGGATGGGGGGTGTGTATCAGGGAGTTGTGATGGGGATGGGGGGTGGGGGGTGGGGGGTGGGGGGTGTGTATCAGAGAGTTGTGATGGGGATGGGGGGTGTGTATCAGGGAGTTGTGATGGGGATGGGGGGTGTGTATCAGGGAGTTGTGATGGGGATGGGGGGTGGGGGGTGGGGGGTGGGGGGTGTGTATCAGAGAGTTGTGATGGGGGTGGGGGGTGTGTATCAGAGAGTTGTGATGGGGGTGGGGGGTGTGTATCAGGGAGTTGTGATGGGGGTGGGGGGGGTGTATCAGGGAGTTGTGATGGGGGTGGGGGGGGTGTATCAGGGAGTTGTGATGGGGGTGGGGGGTGTGTGAATCAGGAACCAGCAGCTCTGTGTGCAGTGACCAAACAGAGTCTGCTGCAACCGGGAGGCAACATCCCTGCAGTCTCCACGTCCTTTTAGGGTCACAGATCAACACACACACACACACACACACATAGAGACACACACACACACACACACACACATAGAGACACACACACACACACACACACATAGAGACACACACACACACACACACACATAGAGACACACACACACACATGCTGTGAACACAACATTAACATATCAGCACCTGTTGAGTTGATCTGTTGAACTTTGGGGACTTTGTGATGAATGTCAGGCCAATAATCTTTCTATATATTGTATGTGTTGGTCAGTTTGTCCCTAATACTGTATCTGGAGTCTCTTTATATAGACCTTAGTGGTCCCTAATACTGTATCTGGAGTCTCTTTATATAGACCTTAGTGGTCCCTAATACTGTATCTGAAGTCTCTTTATATAGACCTTAGTGGTCCCCTAATACTGTATCTGAAGTCTCTTTTATATAGACCTTAGTGGTCCCTAATACTGTATCTGGAGTCTCTTTATATAGACCTTAGTGGTCCCTAATACTGTATCTGGAGTCTCTTTATATAGACCTTAGTGGTCCCTAATACTGTATCTGAAGTCTCTTTATATAGACCTTAGTGGTCCCCTAATACTGTATCTGAAGTCTCTTTTATATAGACCTTAGTGGTCCCTAATACTGTATCTGAAGTCTCTTTATATAGACCTTAGTGGTCCCTAATACTGTATCTGGAGTCTCTTTATATAGACCTTAGTGGTCCCTAATACTGTATCTGAAGTCTCTTTATATGGACCTTAGTGGTCCCTAATACTGTATCTGAAGTCTCTTTATATGGACCTTAGTGGTCCCTAATACTGTATCTGAAGTCTCTTTATATAGACCTTAGTGGTCCCTAATACTGTATCTGGAGTCTCTTTATATAGACCTTAGTGGTCCCTAATACTGTATCTGAAGTCTCTTTTATATAGACCTTAGTGGTCCCTAATACTGTATCTGAAGTCTCTTTATATAGACCTTAGTGGTCCCCTAATACTGTATCTGAAGTCTCTTTATATAGACCTTAGTGGTCCCTAATACTGTATCTGAAGTCTCTTTATATAGACCTTAGTGGTCCCCTAATACTGTATCTGAAGTCTCTTTATATAGACCTTAGTGGTCCCTAATACTGTATCTGAAGTCTCTTTATATAGACCTTTGTGGTCCCCTAATACTGTATCTGAAGTCTCTTTATATAGACCTTAGTGGTCCCTAATACTGTATCTGAGGTCTCTTTATATAGACCTTAGTGGTCCCCTAATACTGTATCTGAGGTCTCTTTATATAGACCTTAGTGGTCCCTAATACTGTATCTGAAGTCTCTTTATATAGACCTTAGTGGTATGTTATTACCATATGTTGGCCTGCACCATATATACTCAGAGATATATATATTGTTATATTTATAGACTCCGGCCTGTCAGCGGCTGTAACTCCATCTCTGTTCCTGCTCCTCTGCAGCTTCATGCTTCACACGTTCCACTTACTCTGAAGAAACGAGAAACAGGAACAGGAAGCAGCCAAAGAATATCTGAACGAATCCAGATGATTAGAGGGGGGGGGGGGGATCATATGCACAATTTATAACAGATATTTCAAAATAAAGTGCAAAACATTCGGTCAGGCAGCTTTTTTATTTTTAGCCGTGGGTGGCTGACTTCGTCTGTTTTGGGTCCACACTGAAATATATCTCAACAACTATATGATGGATTGTGATGAAATGTGCTGAATTGTCATAACTCCCGGGTTCCCTGAATGCAGCATTTCTCTGCTAATCTCCTCTGTTGCCTTTCCCCTTTTTTAGACCTGCAACATGTGTTCTGTGTTGGAAAGTTAACATACTTTGTTTGTTTTTTTAGGATTATTTTTTAGGCTTTTATTGATAGGACAGCTGAAGACATGAATGGAGGGGGGAGGGGGGGCAGGTTGGAGTCGAACCCTGGCCCGCTGCGTCGAGGAGTAAGCCTCAATATATGTATATATTAAATACACTCAACAAGTCTTTATTAGAGATCTAATAAAGAGAAAATCTAATAATCTAGGGTGTGAAAAGTGCAATATTGGTTTCCAAAGTCAAGTGGACATGAAGGATAAGCTATAAGTACCTCAAGTAAGTACTATAAGTACTCAAAATATTAAGTAAATGTTTTTTTTTTTTTGCATTTAAAGCAGCAGTTTTTAATGATGTTGTTAAATAACGATGATGGGTATAATAAAGTGTATGGCAGCTTAAACAATGCATCATATTTTAACAGTCAATAATATGTTTTGTTTTGCAAAAATAAACACATTAAATACATTCGACAAGTCTTTATTAGAGATCTAATAAAGAGAAAAGACAGGGAGGGAATTGAATGTCTGTATATGCAAAGTGTTAATTAACTTAAACCTTTTAAATGTAGTAAAAGTACAACATTTCCTTCTCAAATGTAGTAGAGTAGAAGTGTAAAATAGCCCGCTCTACCAGCTGAGCCACCCGGGCGTCCAGAACCTAACACACATGAGCAGGTCCATGTTATGCTATTTTATACTTCTACTCTACTTCTACTCTAAAAACTGCTGCTTTAAATGCAAAAAAAAAGTACATTTACTTAATATTTTGAGTACTTATAGTACTTACTTGAGGTACTTATAGCTTATCCTTCATGTCCACTTGACTTTGGAAACCAATATTGCACTTTTCACACCCTAGATTTTAGTTTTTTTCTGAGTATGTTCATACCTTAAATATACGTCGTTGATAATACTTTTGAAGTATGACTTTTAATGGAGTATTTTTACAGTATGGTACTGCTAAAGTAACGTCCTTCTCTCAGTATGACATGGGTAGGCTGTACAGTAGCAGGAGGAATTAAAACTAGAACTGCACGCAGTTACAACGGGGTCCAAGCCGGGGAGCGCACCAATCAGTACCCCACTAGGAGGACCGCCTCAGGAGTGGGCCTAGATGGTATCCATCAAATTTTGTAAAATTTGGATGAGCGGTTCATGAGATATAAACTTGTTGTATCTGTAGCGCCCCCTAGTGGCCAATTTTTGTGAAATTTGTTTCAGAGCCTCAGAGGGTCATACCGAGTAATATTCTAAAGTTTGGCTTTGATAGCATTTATCTTGGCCGAGATATGGCAAAGACGGTGTTTTCGTAGTTAGCTACACAAATTTATTTGCGCGTAATATGCGCAATTTTTATTCTATTAAAAATCTTTATGCAACTTTGTGTCAGGTCGGTCTGGAGATGCTACGTGCCAAGTTTCGTGCCGATCCATTGTACGGTCTAGGAGGAGTTCGAAAAAGTTGGTTTTCCATAAATCGCGATTTTTCACGCATAAAAGTCTAGGCGGAAATGGGCGTGGCCTATATCCCGAGATTCAGTAGGATCCAGGGAACGCGTGGATATAAGGTCTTTAAATATCCGATGTACGGTTTGGGAGATATAGGGCCAAACGCGTTTTTATCTGCTATAGCGCCACCTAGTGGTGGACGTGGGTCTGTGCGGAGTTTTGGACCAGTCCTGAAAATGGCGCGTCGCCACCATGTACGGTTCAGGTTCAGCCTCGGGCTTGGACCCCCTAAAAATAAAGTTATGTAATAATAAGTGCCCTGCTGGAGCTGGGGGCAGTACACACTGAACTTACTGCCCCTCTCGGTTGTATTCGGTGGAGGTGTCCCATTACACCTCTCCGCTGTTCGGGGGGGCGGGGTCAGCCTCTACTGTGACACGCTCTGATTGGCCACAGGTTGCGTCACTTAGGGGTTAACCCGCAGGTGATTGGTCAGTGCAGGTCCCCCTCCTTCGGTGTCCATCTGGGACTCGGGTGCGACTCACGCAACTCTACTGTCTTGTGGCGCACTTGTCCAACTTTATCCGGTGTCAAGAGCAGACGTACCGGAGGGAGTTACCGGTGCCGTTTCACAGCCCCCCCCCCCCCTGGTTGGAAGTTTGTAACACGAGGTAACCGAGCCGAGCCGAGCCGAGCCGGATTTGAAACTTTTTGTCCACCTCAGAAGACAGTTTGTGGAAAAGAAAAATGGCAGACGGCGAGCACGTTTCTTCCACCACTCCTCTGTTCGGCGAGGAGGTGCACCACTACCAGGCCGAGCCGGACTCGGACCTGCTGGGCAAGCCCCAGCAGGACCTCTTCAGCGTGGATGACATAGTGGACCTGGTCGGCGGGGCTCAGGACGCCTTGGACCGCCACTTAGCTGAAGCTAGTGCGCCACGCGAGTTCCCAGAGTTCACTTTACCGGAGCCTGGCCACGCAACGGAGGCGGAACCGGTGCCAGCACCAGAGGGGAAAGAACCCGAACCAGAACCGGAGGTAGAGGTAGAGACCGAGACCGCCATCCCGGACTCGACCAGCTTTTCTTTTGTCCCCGACACCCCTGCTTTAATTGCCGAAAAGCCTCGCGTTGTCGCCCCTAAAGTGGAACCCGAAAGCACAAAGATCGACCCGGTGGACCCGGTCCCGGAGCCGCAGGCTGCAACTGCCCGCGATCCAGAGCCCGTTGCCCCGAAGAGCGACGCCCTCCCCGCGGCCGAACCCCGGAAAACAGCCCCAGCCCCCGCAGAGGCAGCAGCGCAACCTGCGGTGACAGAGGAACCTCCGGCTCCGGCATCTTGTGAGTCTAAACCTGCAAAATACTACACATTAGTACACGAGCGAGTATTTTTAGTGATGCAAACGGATAAATAAATATATTCTGCATCATTTGTTACTGTGAATATGTAGTTTAACGGGTTTTAATGGTAAATTTTTCATTTTTTTTCTCCACCGTTAGGTTAGCATTGTATGCTCTTATAGACGCAGACATGGGGGGTAAATGGGGTAATATTTATCGGCTGACCGTCTGTTTGACACTTGCATATCCTGTGAAATGGTGGAAAACACACTTTACCCATCCGTGTGTGTGTTGTGTGATAAATGAAGCGATGTTTGGTGTTTTTGTACATATATTCCCGGTGGGTAAGCTAACCGGCTAGCCCCGGTTTGGAATGCGGCCCACCTGTTTTGACAGCAGGACGCGTAACGTGAACCTGGGATGAGGTGGCACTATGGCACTATTGCACCATTTTACCCCCCCCCCCCCCCCCCCCCCATGGTGTGTTAACACCCTGGTCCTTGTAACTCAACACCAGTCGTGTGTTTATGAAACGCATTTTATTTATTTCCCGGTTCTATGTGTCGTTATTGCGTCTGCTCGGTGCCTCTCCCCGCTGCTAACGGTGCGGTTACCGGCCGAGTTCCATTGTCGGACACGGGCGTTTTATGTGCTTTATTTTATTTTGTTGGTCAGTTTAAATCACAAACGACAAAAGGGGGGAAAAACAATGCTGAAAGGGTATTAATCGGACACTCGGGTGTCACTGCATTGGAATACAAAGCGCAAGAGCTGTGGGCCAACACGCCCCGATGGTGTCAGGTTGTCAGGTTGATTGCAATCTGCTATGCTAACGTAATACCATAGTTTACTCTAATCTAATCTGACATCTAATGTGAACTGCAATCGCAACGAGACTGGGTGAGGTGGGCTTTGGTATCATGGCGGATGAGTTAAGTGAGAGGGGAAACAGCAGCACGCTGGGTGAAGCTGTGTCCGATAATGGAACCCCGGGCCCACGGTGCTGTAACCCGGAGATTAGTCACAACAAAGGAATCCGCTCTGCGTCCACTCCCTGTCTTTTCCATATTCTCACCACACTAACCCTCAGCGCCTTTAATCACGGTTATATTTGTTGCTCTGTTGCCAGCCTATTTTCACGCATTCACCCCCCCACCCCCACCCCCTCCCTTTTTCATCTCCACCCATAAAACAACACGAAAACAGTTTATCCAAGAGGCCTGGAAGCCTCCTCCCTTATCAAAGGTCTGGATGCTGTTCATTGGGCCTTTTACTGTAATGCTGTTCCAGGACATGTGTATTCTGATCTGGTGCTGCTGCTGTGTGTGTTGCTGTGTGTTGGGGTATTGGGGTATTGGGGTATTGGGATGGGGCAGACTGCAGGTCTCCAGGCCTGTCTGGCCTCCTCTGGGCCTGGGGGGGGAGCCGGCAGCTCAGAGGCAGGGTGGGGCCCACTGATGGAGGTGGATAAACCATCCGCTCGGTTAAAGCATCACAGCCACAAGTCGGAACAAAAGACCTTCATTCAATCAATATTTTCCCTATACGCATTATTATTATTATTATTATTATTATTATTATTATTATTAGCCTGATTGAGTTTCATTTGTTTTTTAAAATACATTTCTCTCATACTATAGTAATTCTTCTTCAACATATAACCAGGGCATGGTGATATATCTACTATATTGATATATGAGACTAGATATCCATTAGATATATATTAGACTTTTGGATGTTGTAATATGGTATAAGTGTGTGTTCCTGGTTTTAAAGGCTGCATCACATTTCCTGAACTTACCAGACTATTCTAGCTGTTGTATTATTTACTTTTACCAACTTATATCCACATTACTGAGGAGTAGTTATAAAACCTCAGTGATAGCACCATTAGCCGACCCGACAGTATCCACATCTACGTATTTAGATGATAGATGTTCTTCTACATTTAACAGAATTCAACGTTTTCATCCTAATGAACATCTGAATCAACTGTGTTTGGGCGCCCGGGTGGCTCAGCTGGTAGGCCAGGGTTCGACTCCAACCAGCGGCCCATTGCTGCATGTCATTACCCCCCCCCCTCCTAACCCTATGTAACCAGATTAGAGTCACATGCCATCCTAAACTTAGCTGGGAACCTTCTCCTAAAGCCCCAACCTGGTCTCACAGGGACACTATCCACAAAATAACAGGACAACTGTCCCCACGCAGACAGCACGGCAGGTATGTGCAGTTATTATACAGAACATTGTTAGAGAGAAAGAAAGACACAGGGAGAGAAAAGAGTGAAGACAGAGAGAAGACAGAAAGAAAGAAGAGAGAGAAGGGACATAGAGAGAAAGAAGACAGAGGACACAGAGAGAGAAAGAAGACAGAGAGAGGACACAGAGAGAGAAAGAAGACAGAGAGAGGAGAGAGAAAGAAGACAGAGACAGAGAGGACACACAGAGAGAAAGAAGACAGAGAGAGAGGACACACAGAGAGAAAGAAGACAGAGAGAGGACACACAGAGAGAAAGAAGACAGAGAGGAGAGAGAAAGAAGACAGAGACAGAGAGGACACACAGAGAGAAAGAAGACAGAGAGAGAGGACACACAGAGAGAAAGAAGACAGAGAAGAGAGAGAAAGAAGACAGAGAAGAGAGAGAAAGAAGAGAGAGAGGACACAAAGAGAGAGAGAGGACACAGAGAAAGAAGACAGAGACAGAGAGGACACACAGAGAGAAAGGAGACAGAGAGAGCACAGAGAGAGAAAGAAGACAGAGAGACAGGACACAGAGAAAGAAGACAGAGAGAGAGGACACAGAGAGAGAAAGAAGACAGAGAGAGAGGACACAGAGAGAGAAAGGAGACAGAGAGAGAGGACACAGAGAGAGAAAGAAGACAGAGAGAGAGAGGACACAGAGAGAGAAAGAAGACAGAGAGAGAGAGGACACAGAGAGAGAAAGAAGACAGAGAGAGAGAGGACACACAGAGAGAAAGAAGACAGAGAGGAGAGAGAAAGAAGACAGAGAGAGAGGACACAGAGAGAGAAAGAAGACAGAGAGGACACAGAGAGAGAAAGAAGACAGAGAGAGAGAGGACACACAGAGAGAAAGAAGACAGAGAGGAGAGAGAAAGAAGACAGAGAGAGAGGACACAGAGAGAGAAAGAAGACAGAGAGGACACAGAGAGAGAAAGAAGACAGAGAGGACACACAGAGAGAAAGAAGACAAAGAAGAGTTGTAGAGTGGCCTTTTATTGTGGCCAGCCTAAGTCACACCTGTGCAATAACTCTTCATTTAATCAGCATGTTGACATCCACACCTGTGATGTGGATGGATTATCTCACTAACACCGACCTGGGGACTATATTTGAGGGAAATCAGCCTTTTGTACATACAGAAGTCTCAGATCTTTGAGTTCAGCTCATGAAGAACGGGACTTCCTGAATCAGAAGTACATGATGATCTTACTAAAACTACAATTACCAGAGACTCGCTAATGTGTCGTCACACCTAGAAGCCACACCTTCTCAGGTGTGTTTCCCTCCACAAACATCTAGAGAAATAAGAGGGGCTCTGTCCCATGGAGACGCTGAGTCTCCCGCTGAATGAGATGTCTTTTTGGTCCAACCCTACAGGTCGTCTTCCCGGCTGGAGCGTGAACCTCGGCAGCAGAGGTAACCCGACAGCGGCCCCATGTCAAAAATCATTGATCAGATTAATCAAATCAGCATAACTTTGCACTAGAGACTGATTTCTCTGAAGCTTCTGATGCTGCCGACATCATAATCAGCTTACGCTCATGATTCATGCAGGTTTTGCAGCTTGATTTTTGTCCTTCACGCTCATAACATGATGACCTTTAATCGTCTGTCCCGCATGTGGTGCCTTGCTGGAGAGCACCGAACCTCTGCTTACTACTCCTGTGTTTTCTGAATGACTTCAGGGATTAAATTCCTTGTTTGTGCTTTAAAGGAGAGCAAATGAAGGATGTAACCGATTATGATGTCTCCATGGATTCAGTCAGGAACCTTAGTCGAGGTTTAGATGGACACCAGGTAGGTCCAGCCAACTATCGCTGGGTTACTTTATACAGGAGAAGGCTTTAACCCCCATGTTGTCTTCATGTTATCCCCATGTTGTCCTCATGTTGTCCTCATGTCGTCCTCATGTTGTCCCCATGTTGTCCCCATGTTGTCCTCATGTTGTCCTCATGTTGTCCTCATGTTATCCCCATGTTATCCCCATGTTGTCCTCATGTTGTCCTCATGTTGTCTTCATTTTGTCCCCATGTTGTCCCCATGTTGTCCCCATTTTGTCCCCATGTTGTCCTCGTGTCGTCCTCATGTTGTCCCCATGTTGTCCTCATGTTGTCCCCATGTTGTCCCCATGTTGTCCTCATGTTGTCCCCATGTTGTCTTCATTTTGTCCCCATGTTGTCCTCATGTTGTCCCCATGTTGTCCCCATGTTGTCCCCATGTTGTCTTCATTTTGTCCCCATGTTGTCCTCATGTCGTCCTCATGTTGTCCCCATGTTGTCCCCATGTTGTCCTCATGTTGTCCTCATGTTGTCCTCATGTCGCCGTCATGTTGTCCCCATGTTGCCCCCATGTTGCCCCCATGTTGTCCTCATGTTGTCTTCATGTTGCCCCCATGTCGTCCCCATGTTGTCCCCATGTTGTCCCCATGTTGTCCTCATGTCGTCCTCATGTCGTCCTCATGCCGTCCCCATGTCGTCCCCATGTCGTCCCCATGTTGTCCCCATGTTGTCCCCATGTTGTCCTCATGTCGTCCTCATGTCGTCCTCATGCCGTCCCCATGTCGTCCCCATGTCGTCCCCATGTTGTCCCCATGTTGTCTTCATTTTGTCCCCATGTTGTCTTCATTTTGTCCTCATGTTGTCCCCATGTTGTCCCCATGTTGTCCTCATGTTGTCCCCATGTTGTCCCCATGTTGTCCTCATGTTGTCCTCATGTTGTCCCCATGTTGTCTTCATTTTGTCCCCATGTTGTCCTCATGTTGCCCCCATGTTGCCCCCATGTTGTCCTCATGTTGTCCTCATGTTGTCCTCATGTTGTCCTCATGTTGTCCCCATGTTCTCCCCATGTTGTCCTCATGTTGTCCTCATGTTGTCCTCATGTTGTCCTATATCAATGTCCTTTTTAATTCCCCAAAATAACATGATTGATTCCACCCAACGCTCTTTGCCAAGTACAAATCTCTACTTTCATTAATTTTGGGGCGTCTTATTCAATTTTATAGCATTGTAAAACAAATGGAAGTGTTTTTGAAATAGTATTGAGTAAAAGTTGACATATTCCAGTCTGTGATTATCATCAACATCCATTCCTTTAATTTTAGTCTCAATAATTCCTAATTTCTGCTTTTCTAACTCAAACATTAGGTATAATTTTCTATAAATGAGGTTTATTGACCATAAATTCTAATGTAGTGTTAAACATTGAAAAAAGGGACAAACGTACGCAGAAGTTAAAACCATTCATAGAAAGCGTCAACAAAAGTGTTTATTTTCAACTTTGACAGGAAGACAACACGAGGGTTCCCGAGCAGGTTCTGTTACTTCCCCCATGCTTTCTAAGCCAGGGGTGTAAGAACCTCACAAAGTCTGTAGGACACAGCTTGTAGGCCCTGACGTCTCTGCAGCACCAGAATACTTCACTCAGAATGATTTGAGACAGTACACAGTAGCGATTTGGATACTGCAGTACTCAATATTACAATTTCAATAAACTTGGCATTAATTATGCAGCCCTACTCCGAATGAAGTACCTGTCCTTGGCTCTCATCGCTGATCGAGTCCCTGAAGCCATGTTGACGTGTGAGGGGCTCCTAAAGCTTTAACAGTACTGCAGGTTATCTGTGGTTGTGTTGCAGGTTATCTGTGGTTGTGTTGCAGGTTATCTGTGGTTGTGTTGCAGGTTATCTGTGGTTGTGTTGCAGGTTATCTGTGGTTGTGTTGCACGTTATCTCTGGTTGTGTTGCAGGTTATCTGTGGTTGTGTTGCAGGTTATCTGTGGTTGTGTTGCACGTTATCTGTGGTTGTGTTGCAGGTTATCTGTGGTTGTGTTGCAGGTTATCTGTGGTTGTGTTGCAGGTTATCTGTGGTTGTGTTGCAGGTTATCTGTGGTTGTGTTGCAGGTTATCTGTGGTTGTGTTGCAGGTTATCTGTGGTTGTGTTGCAGGTTATCTGTGGTTGTGTTGCAGGTTATCTGTGGTTGTGTTGCAGCGTTATCTGTGGTTGTGTTGCAGGTTATCTGTGGTTGTGTTGCAGGTTATCTGTGGTTGTGTTGCAGGTTTTCTCTGGTTGTGTTGCAGGTTATCTGTGGTTGTGTTGCAGGTTATCTGTGGTTGCGTTGCAGGTTATCTGTGGTTGTGTTGCAGGTTATCTGTGGTTGTGTTGCAGGTTATCTGTGGTTGTGTTGCAGGTTATCTGTGGTTGCGTTGCAGGTTATCTGTGGTTGTGTTGCAGGTTATCTGTGGTTGTGTTGCAGGTTATCTGTGGTTGTGTTGCAGGTTATCTGTGGTTGTGTTGCAGGTTATCTGTGGTTGCGTTGCAGGTTATCTGTGGTTGTGTTGCAGGTTATCTCTGGTTGTGTTGCAGGTTATCTCTGGTTGTGTTGCAGGTTTTCTCTGGTTGTGTTGCAGGTTATCTGTGGTTGTGTTGCAGGTTATCTGTGGTTGTGTTGCAGGTTATCTGTGGTTGTGTTGCAGGTTATCTGTGGTTGTGTTGCAGGTTATCTGTGGTTGTGTTGCAGGTTTTCTCTGGTTGTGTTGCAGGTTATCTGTGGTTGTGTTGCAGGTTATATCTGGTTGTGTTGCAAGTTATCTGTGGTTGTGTTGCAGGTTATCTCTGGTTGTGTTGCAGGTTTTCTCTGGTTGTGTTGCAGGTTATCTGTGGTTGTGTTGCAGGTTATCTGTGGTTGTGTTGCAGGTTATCTGTGGTTGTGTTGCAGGTTATCTGTGGTTGTGTTGCAGGTTATCTGTGGTTGTGTTGCAGGTTATCTGTGGTTGTGTTGCAGGTTATCTGTGGTTGTGTTGCAGGTTATCTGTGGTTGTGTTGCAGGTTATCTGTGGTTGTGTTGCAGGTTATCTGTGGTTGTGTTGCATGTTATATCTGGTTGTGTTGCAAGTTATCTGTGGTTGTGTTGCAGGTTTTCTGTGGTTGTGTTGCAGGTTATCTGTGGTTGTGTTGCAGGTTATCTCTGGTTGTGTTGCAGGTTATCTCTGGTTGTGTTGCAGGTTTTCTCTGGTTGTGTTGCAGGTTATCTGTGTTGTGTTGCAGGTTATCTGTGGTTGTGTTGCAGGTTATCTGTGGTTGTGTTGCAGGTTATCTGTGGTTGTGTTGCAGGTTATCTGTGGTTGTGTTGCAGGTTATCTGTGGTTGTGTTGCAGGTTATCTGTGGTTGTGTTGCAGGTTATCTGTGGTTGTGTTGCA
This sequence comes from Etheostoma nigrum, assembly GCA_029931835.1. Classification (NCBI taxonomy): domain Eukaryota; kingdom Metazoa; phylum Chordata; class Actinopteri; order Perciformes; family Percidae; genus Etheostoma; species Etheostoma nigrum. Next base: position 9,719 of record JAQOOF010000589.1, on the reverse strand, counting down.
GGTTATCTGTGGTTGTGTTGCAGGTTATCTGTGGTTGTGTTGCAGGTTATCTGTTGCGTTATCTGTGGTTGTGTTGCAGGTTATCTGTTGCAGGTTATCTGTGGTTGTGTTGCAGGTTATCTGTGGTTGTGTTGCAGGTTATCTGTGGTTGTGTTGCAGGTTATCTGTGGTTGTGTTGCAGGTTATCTGTGGTTGTGTTGCAGGTTATCTGTGGTTGTGTTGCAGGTTATCTGTGGTTGTGTTGCAGGTTATCTGTGGTTGTGTTGCAGGTTATCTGTGGTTGTGTTGCAGGTTATCTGTGGTTGTGTTGCAGGTTATCTGTGGTTGTGTTGCAGGTTATCTGTGGTTGTGTTGCAGGTTATCTCTGGTTGTGTTGCAGGTTTTCTCTGGTTGTGTTGCAGGTTTTCTCTGGTTGTGTTGCAGGTTATCTGTGGTTGTGTTGCAGGTTATATGTGTCTTCTGGTCTGGTCTGGACCGAGTCCAGGTGTCTTTATTATGTTGATAATAATATTGGAGGGAAAGGGAAACCCAAAATGATTGTCTTAATACTGTCATGCATAAGACCTTTATTCTGTCCTGGACTTGGTCTTGACTCGGACTCAAACCTCTTTAGACTCTTGTCTTGGACTCGACTAGTCCTGGTCTTGGACTTGACTTGGACTCGACTAGTCCTGGTCTTGGACTTGACTTGGACTCGACTAGTCCTGGTCTTGGACTCGACTAGTCCTGGTCTTGGACTTGTCTTGGACTAAGGTGGTCTTGACTACAGCCCTGCCTGTTTGTACCTTCTAAGGGACAATATTAAACCTTTGAGGATCAATAATGTACCTTAAAGGTACAAATATGTACCTTACACCTCAGAAAGTACACACTGTACAACGGAAGGTGCAGAAATGTACCTTCAAGATACATTTTTGTACTTTTAAAGGAACATTTGCTAAGTTTGTACCTTAGGGAACAACAATGGACCTGTATTGGACCTCTTTTTTTGACAGTGTATCCGGATCCTCTGCATCTGTGCTGCCTCCGTATGGTCCGTTGAAGTCTGAGAAAGACAGTATCGGCGTATATAGAAAGACAGTATCGGCGTATATAGAAAGACAGTATCGGCGTATATAGAAAGACAGTATCGGCGTATATAGAAAGACAGTATCGGCGTATATAGAAAGACAGTATCGGCGTATATAGAAAGACAGTATCGGCGTATATAGAAAGACAGTATCGGCGTATATAGAAAGACAGTATCGGCGTATATAGAAAGACAGTATCGGCGTATATAGAAAGACAGTATCGGCGTATATAGAAAGACAGTATCGGCGTATATAGAAAGACAGTATCGGCGTATATAGAAAGACAGTATCGGCGTATATAGAAAGACAGTATCGGCGTATATAGAAAGACAGTATCGGCGTATATAGAAAGACAGTATCGGCGTATATAGAAAGACAGTATCGGCGTATATAGAAAGACAGTATCGGCGTATATAGAAAGACAGTATCGGCGTATATAGAAAGACAGTATCGGCGTATATAGAAAGACAGTATCGGCGTATATAGAAAGACAGTATCGGCGTATATAGAAAGACAGTATCGGCGTATATAGAAAGACAGTATCGGCGTATATAGAATGACAGTATCGGCGTACATAGAATGACAGTATCGGCGTATATAGAAAGACAGTATCGGCGTATATAGAAAGACAGTATCGGCGTACATAGAATGACAGTATCGGCGTATATAGAAAGACAGTATCGGCGTACATAGAATGACAGTATCGGCGTATATAGAAAGACAGTATCGGCGTACATAGAATGACAGTATCGGCGTATATAGAAAGACAGTATCGGCGTATATAGAAAGACAGTATCGGCGTATATAGAAAGACAGTATCGGCGTATATAGAAAGACAGTATCGGCGTATATAGAAAGACAGTATCGGCGTATATAGAAAGACAGTATCGGCGTATATAGAAAGACAGTATCGGCGTATATAGAACGACAGTATCGGCGTATATAGAAAGACAGTATCGGCGTATATAGAAAGACAGTATCGGCGTACATAGAAAGACAGTATCGGCGTACATAGAATGACAGTATCGGCGTATATAGAATGACAGTATCGGCGTACATAGAATGACAGTATCGGCGTACATAGAATGACAGTATCGGCGTATATAGAAAGACAGTATCGGCGTATATAGAAAGACAGTATCGGCGTACATAGAATGACAGTATCGGCGTATATAGAAAGACAGTATCGGCGTACATAGAATGACAGTATCGGCGTATATAGAATGACAGTATCGGCGTATATAGAAAGACAGTATCGGCGTACATAGAATGACAGTATCGGCGTATATAGAATGACAGTATCGGCGTATATAGAATGACAGTATCGGCGTATATAGAATGACAGAATGACAGTATCGGCGTATATAGAATGACAGAATGACAGTATCGGCGTATATAGAATGACAGAATGACAGTATCGGCGTATATAGAATGACAGTATCGCCGTATATAGAATGACAGTATCGGCGTATATAGAATGACAGTATCGGCGTATATAGAATGACAGTATCGGCGTATATAGAATGACAGTATCGGCGTATATAGAATGACAGTATCGGCGTATATAGAATGACAGTATCGGCGTACATAGAATGACAGTATCGGCGTATATAGAATGACAGTATCGGCGTATATAGAATGACAGTATCGGCGTATATAGAATGACAGTATCGGCGTATATAGAATGACAGTATCGGCGTATATAGAATGACAGTATCGGCGTATATAGAATGACAGAATGACAGTATCGGCGTATATAGAATGACAGTATCGGCGTATATAGAATGACAGTATCGGCGTATATAGAATGACAGTATCGGCGTATATAGAATGACAGAATGACAGTATCGGCGTATATAGAATGACAGAATGACAGTATCGGCGTATATAGAATGACAGTATCGGCGTATATAGAATGACAGTATCGGCGTATATAGAATGACAGTATCGGCGTATATAGAATGACAGTATCGGCGTATATAGAATGACAGTATCGGCGTATATAGAATGACAGAATGACAGTATCGGCGTATATAGAATGACAGAATGACAGTATCGGCGTATATAGAATGACAGAATGACAGTATCGGCGTATATAGAATGACAGTATCGCCGTATATAGAATGACAGTATCGGCGTATATAGAATGACAGTATCGGCGTATATAGAATGACAGTATCGGCGTATATAGAATGACAGTATCGGCGTATATAGAATGACAGTATCGGCGTATATAGAATGACAGTATCGGCGTACATAGAATGACAGTATCGGCGTATATAGAATGACAGTATCGGCGTATATAGAATGACAGTATCGGCGTATATAGAATGACAGTATCGGCGTATATAGAATGACAGTATCGGCGTATATAGAATGACAGTATCGGCGTATATAGAATGACAGAATGACAGTATCGGCGTATATAGAATGACAGTATCGGCGTATATAGAATGACAGTATCGGCGTATATAGAATGACAGTATCGGCGTATATAGAATGACAGTATCGGCGTATATAGAATGACAGAATGACAGTATCGGCGTATATAGAATGACAGAATGACAGTATCGGCGTATATAGAATGACAGTATCGGCGTATATAGAATGACAGTATCGCCGTATATAGAATGACAGTATCGGCGTATATAGAATGACAGTATCGGCGTATATAGAATGACAGTATCGGCGTATATAGAATGACAGTATCGGCGTACATAGCGACACTTCATGCCGTGAAAAATTCAATCAAGGCGTCCTGACCAAAACCTACAGGACCCGGACTTGTTCCAGCAGGCGGGACCCCGTATTTGGGAGAAAATGACATCTGCTGCCAAGATTACAGCGTTCCCTGGTGTTAGCATGTTAGCATGCAGCTACATGCAGTTAGTGGATTGTTATGGAACACAGCATCACCTTTCACTGTCAAATCACCGATACAGGCCTACAGATATACAAATATACAACCAGACAGAAAAGGACATAATACTTAATATCAGTAGCCAAAATTACATGTTTACCTAGTGTGTGTGTGTGTGTGTGTGTGTGTGTGTGTGTGTGTGTGTGTGTGTAATCTGAAGTTATGGTCACATGGTTTCTTTTAAATACATTTACTTCATTATTAGAAGCTTTGGCCTCTATCTATCCATCTATCCATCTATCCATCTATCTATCTATATTTTTAAATTACTTTGTGGACTTTTTCCACCTTTTAATTTGACAGGACAGCTTGGTGAGAAGGGGGGGGGGGGACATGCAGGTTGTCGTCACAGGTGGGATTTGAACCCTGGACCTCTGTGTCGAGGCATAAACATCCAACTATAGGTGCGCCCGTTGTACCACTGAACCAACCCGGCCACATTTAATATGCGCATCCGACATTATGACATTATATCCGTCCATCCATCTTCATCCGCTTATCTGGTCTCTGGTCTCGGGGGCAGCAGCTCCAGCAGGGGACCCCAAACTTCCCTTTCCCGAGCCACATCAACCAGCTCCGACTGGGGGATCCCGAGGCGTTCCCAGGCCAGGTTGGAGATATAATCTCTCCACCTAGTCCTGGGTCTTCCCCGAGGCCTCCTCCCAGCTGGACGTCCCTCCACCTAGTCCTGGGTCTCCCCCGAGGCCTCCTCCCAGCTGGACGTCCCTCCACCTAGTCCTGGGTCTTCCCCGAGGCCTCGTCCCAGCTGGACGTCCCTCCACCTAGTCCTGGGTCTTCCCCGAGGCCTCCTCCCAGCTGGACGTCCCTCCACCTAGTCCTGGGTCTACCCCGAGGCCTCCTCCCAGCTGGACGTCCCTCCACCTAGTCCCGGGTCTTCCCCGAGGCCTCCTCCCAGCTGGACGTGCCTCCACCTAGTCCTGGGTCTTCCCCGAGGCCTCCTCCCAGCTGGACGCCCCTCCACCTAGTCCTGGGTCTTCCCCGAGGCCTCGTCCCAGCTGGACGCCCCTCCACCTAGTCCCGGGTCTTCCCCGAGGCCTCGTCCCAGCTGGACGTCCCTCCACCTAGTCCTGGGTCTTCCCCGAGGCCCTGGAACACCTCCCTAGGGACCCCCCCAGGAGGCATCCTTACCAGATCCAGAACCACCTCAACTGGCTCCTTTCGACGTGAAGGAGCAGCGGCTCTACTCCGAGCTCCTCTCGGAGGACTGAGCTTCTCACCCGATCTCTAAGGGAGACGCCAGCCCCCCCAAACCCCCCCGCCCCCCCTTCTGAGGAAACCCATTTCGGCCGCTTGTACCCTTACATTATAGATATGACATATTTTACAGTGTCTCCTTTACCGTTTGATACTCGGGTTTAGTTGTGTAGCTTGTGTTCTTCTGGGGAGTTTTATTTTAAGATTCGGTGAAGAATCCCCTGCAGGGACCTGCAGCGTGTCCCCATTTGGTTTTTCCTCTTAACTACACACAGAAGCTGTAATTAAGACTTCCACTCTCTCAGACCTCATTGCTTTGGTAACGGAGATGCTATCTGTCACTCCCCCTGGTCTTTTCTCTTCTGGGCTGACCTAAAACTCACTGTCTGCTGCTCTCTCTGGTCTCCTCCACAGATGTACCTTCTCCTTCTAAAGCTCAGCCTCGTCCTCTGATGCAGTTCCCTACAGGCAAGTTCTCTCTGCTCCCTGTTTCCCCTCTTCCTCCTCTTATTTTTCTTTCACCTGTTCTTCAGTTCACTCCCCAACCTCTTTGTCATTTGAGTGGCAAAAATAACCCTTTGCATGTAAGAAGCTGTAGATTTTTGTCACTTCTATACTATCATATGATGCTTGTGGGTTTGTATCTTAACTACTAACCTGGTGTGTGACTCTGCTTGTGTTGCATGGTGACTCACATGTGACTGACATGAACCTACACCAGTATTAGAGCAGGAATAGTGATTCTCCTCAGAAACTTATGATTTTATTAGACTTTGTGACCAATCTCTGAGAGGAACCATTATCTACCCTCACTGTGTGTGTTTGGAAGACTGGGCATGGTTTACTGGTGCCAGACCTGGGTCAAAAACATGGTGTACCCCCACGCATCCAACCAGACCAAGTGCTGCAGGATCCCGACTGTGGAAGGCAGCAAGGCAAGGCAGCTTTATCTGTGGAGCACATTTCAGCAACAGGGCAATTCAAAGGGGTTTACACAAAAACAGTTAAAAAACAAAAACAACAGTTAAAAGATAAAAACAGATAAAACACAAGAATAAACAGTTAAGAATAAAAAGATTACAGTGCAGTATAAGAAATTAAACTTTTAAGAAATTATTTTTAATTTATTTAATTCATTAAATAATTTATTAACATAATTTAAAGAAAGGTCTTCAGCCTTGATTTAATGAACTGAGAGTAGCAGCGGATCTGCAGGTTTCTGGGACTTTATTCCAGATATGAGGAGCATAGAAACTGAATGCTGCCCCCCTTGTTTAGTTCTGACTCTGGGGACAGGAAGCAGACCGGTCTGCTCCCCAAAAACCTCAGAAACCAGGGAATTAATTCCTAAAAACCATAGCTGACTGTCCCCCCCCCCCCCAGAGAAGTGAGTCTCCTTCCCTGTTCGAGGTGCTCTGGATTTATTTCTCCTAATAGGCCGGCAGGATTCGGGTAAATATACGGTTCATGATTTATTTAGCTTAGAATTAATTTCACGGTTCTCTGCCACGATTTTTTTTTTTAATTTTTTTTTTGACCATCACAAAACAAATTGGCACGATTTAATAAATTATAAAATCATGATCTCACTTCACCTTGTTCACAATTTCATTTTTAAATAACTGATTTTTTTATTTTTAAAAACAAAACCATGATTTTTTTTTTTTTTTTATGACTTTGATTCTCATTTAACCCTCCTGTTAACCCGGGGTAAATCTGGCCCTTTAATAAATGTTAACCCTCGTGTTAACCCGGGTCTAATCTGGCCCTTTAATAAATGTTAACCCTCGTGTTAACCCGGGTTAAATCAGACCCTTTAATAAATGTTAACCCTCCTGTTGTGGTCTAATCTGGCCCTTTAATAAATGTTAACCCTCCTGTTAACCCGGGTCTAATCTGGCCCTTTAATAAATGTTAACCCTCGTGTTAACCCGGGTTAAATCAGACCCTTTAATAAATGTTAACCCTCCTGTTGTGGTCTAATCTGGCCCTTTAATAAATGTTAACCCTCGTGTTAACCCGGGTTAAATCTGACCCTTTAATAAATGTTAACCCTCCTGTTATCCCGGGTTAAATCTGGCCCTTTAATAAATGTTAACCCTCCTGTTATCCCGGGTTAAATCTGGCCCTTTAATAAATGTTAACCCTCCTGTTAACCCGGGTCTAATCTGGCCCTTTAATAAATGTTAACCCTCCTGTTAACCCGGGTTAAATCTGGCCCTTTAATAAATGTTAACCTTCCTGTTATCCCGGGTTAAATCTGGCCCTTTAATAAATGTTAACCCCCCTGTTATCCCGGGTTAAATTTGGCCCTTTAATAAATGTTAACCCTCCTGTTATCCCGGGTTAAATCTGGCCCTTTAATAAATGTTAACCCTCCTGTTATCCCGGGTTAAATCTGGCCCTTTAATAAATGTTAACCCTCCTGTTATCCCGGGTTAAATCTGGCCCTTTAATAAATGTTAACCCCCCTGTTATCCCGGGTTAAATCTGGCCCTTTAATAAATGTTAACCCCCCTGTTATCCCGGGTTAAATCTGGCCCTTTAATAAATGTTAACCCCCCTGTTATCCCGGGTTAAATCTGGCCCTTTAATAAATGTTAACCCCCCTGTTATCCCGGGTTAAATCTGGCCCTTTAATAAATGTTAACCCTCCTGTTAACCCGGGTTAAATCTGGCCCTTTAATAAATGTTAACCCTCCTGTTAACCCGGGTTAAATCTGACCCTTTAATAAATGTTAACCCTCCTGTTATCCCGGGTTAAATCTGACCCTTTAATAAATGTTAACCCTCCTGTTATCCCGGGTCTAATCTGGCCCTTTAATAAATGTTAACCCTCCTGTTATCCCGGGTTAAATCTGACCCTTTAATAAATGTTAACCCTCCTGTTAACCCGGGTTAAATCTGGCCCTTTAATAAATGTTAACCCTCCTGTTAACCCGGGTTAAATCTGGCCCTTTAATAAATGTCTAAATCTGAAATATGAGTTTCTTTTTAACCAAATTACCATTAAATGGATTCCTTCCAACGCTCTTTCATTCCGCTGATCTTCACTATTAGTCAGAATAATTCATAATTTCTGCTTTTTAACTCTAATATTAGGAATAATTCTATATAAATGAGTTATTGACCATGAATTCCAGAAAGTATAAAACTAGTGAGGTGGTGGTAGTGAAATAAAATAAATAAATAATTCGTTGAAAATGTCAAATGTCGAAAAAGGGGTAAAAAATAAATAAAATGTGGTCATCTTTTTGACCCGGGTTCAGACTTTATTTTTAGTTACCTCCACCACCACCTTACTAGTTTTATACTTTCTGGAGTTCATGCTCAATAACCTTCATTTATATAGAATTATTCCTAATATTAGAGTTAAAAAAGCAGAAATTATGAATTATTCTGACTAATAGTGAAGATCAGAGGAATGAAAGAGCGTTGGAAGGAATCCATTTTTATGGGAATTTGGTTAAAAAGAAACTCATATTTCAGATTTAGACATTTATTAAAGGGCCAGATTTAACCCGGGTTAAAAGGAGGGTTAACATTTATTAAAGGGCCAGATTTAACCCGGGTTAAAAGGAGGGTTAACATTTATTAAAGGGCCAGATTTAACCCGGGATAACAGGAGGGTTAACATTTATTAAAGGGCCAGATTTAACCCGGGATAACAGGGGGGTTAACATTTATTAAAGGGACAGATTTAACCCGGGACAACAGGAGGGTTAACATTTATTAAAGGGTCAGATTTAACCCGGGATAACAGGAGGGTTAACATTCATTAAAGGGCCAGATTTAACCCGGGATAACAGAAGGGTTAACATTTATTAAAGGGTCAGATTTAACCCGGGATAACAGGGGGGTTAACATTTATTAAAAGGGCCAGATTTAACCCAGGATAACAGGGGGGTTAACATTTATTAAAGGGCCAGATTTAACCCGGGATAACAGGGGGTTAACATTTATTAAAGGGCCAGATTTAACCCGGGATAACAGGGGGGTTAACATTTATTAAAGGGCCAGATTTAACCCGGGATAACAGGGGGGTTAACATTTATTAAAGGGCCAGATTTAACCCGGGATAACAGGGGGGTTAACATTTATTAAAGGGCCAGATTTAACCCGGGATAACAGGAGGGTTAACATTTATTAAACAAATAAAAGCATCCAACATGCATTTTAGATGGAGGAGATGAGTAGATCCAGTCGTTCCTCCTCTGTTCGCTCAGCGCTGTTAAATTGTATGTACAGGCCTTTGCAGGTTTCCAAAGTAAAAAAACAGTCTGAGGACTCTTATTTTGTAGGTTTAGGCATTACATTGTATTTGATTGATGAGAACTGAATTACTTTAAGTAGGATGAGCAACAACTAAACATCAAATTCGAAGAGAAACCCCCCAATCCTTACACAGTCTGTCATAAACATGAATTAGACTCTGCAGAGCTGCTCCAGTGTTTCCCACTGGGTTTTACAGGTGGGGTAGAAACAAAGACCCCCCACCCCCTCTAACATCTGCC
>JAQOOF010000588.1:0-22665 GCA_029931835.1 Etheostoma nigrum | reverse complement strand
CACAACTAATGCAATAATAGAATTATTAATATTTATAGCAGTGGGTATATAGCAGTCTAATAGAATGACAAGAACTAGCGATTATAGCAAGCTGGAGCTCGGTGTGTGGAGAGAGAGAGGTGAGCTCAAGTTAAAACATTTAGAGACCGTTAACATTCCTCGATGTGTATCTTCTTTATGAAAGATATCGATTTTAAGCGGATGGAAGTACATAGGCCTATAGGCTATTTGTGTTTTACGATGATAAAAGTGCTGATTATTTAAATGAAGTCTGGTGGTGATGGTGATTTTGCCATAAAAATTAATAAATATAAAAACATTCAAAGGTTGGCTGAGTGAGTTTAGCCTACGGGATTTCGTATAGGTCGGATTATTGAGCCGTACATTGCCATGTGTGCCTTTTTTGAATTATGTTTTCATATTTTTTATCTGCTCTCAGATCACATACCACTGCCAGGGTAGCAACTGAAATAAAAGGCTGAAGCAACGACAGTTTATGGAAAACACAAGTGTAATTATGGCCAGACCTTGTGCCTGACTGATGGGGAAGTGATATTGATAAGCGTTGTGATTTACACATTTACAGCATCGGCTATTTTTTGCCAGCTTTCCTTCCTGTTTTGGGAAGCAAGGACTGTATTGTGTTTTGCTTATAAAACCGTGTCAGTGTTCTTCATATTATGTAGCCTAGTACTATAGTTTACTCTTCTTATGTAAAATATGCGGCTCTGGTAGATGTTTGTGACACTTTTATGTGAACGAGCGCCCCGCTGGATTTGGAAACCCTGTCGATGCCTATTGCTATTTTTATTAGTCATAGTTCTTTCAATTCATTCAACAAATACATGTTCCAGGCCATTTATCCATTATACAAGTTGCTAAGTACTGACAGTATAAAAAATAATTCAATAAATTTAATTATAGTACCTCATCAGTTTATGTGACCTGCACTACATTTTAACTCTATCATTGACTGAACATTGGCGCCATTTACTGGATCATTTGCACTAATTGCCTTACTGTTTATAAGCCTCATAGATCATGTAACTCCTGCTCCTTCTCCTGGGCATCCTTTGAATGGCACAATCATAGACAGTTAAAGAAATTCCGTTGTTCTGGTAGAGACCAGTGTCTGAAAGTTGTAAGACTCAAAGGAACAGAGGGGGAAGGTGAGAGACAATAGGGCCGGTCTTGACCTTACAGAGATGAAGAATGAGACCCAATGCATATTTTCCTAACCTTGCTACAGCATACATAAAAAGAAATGCATTGTTGTCAAAACATTGTTTTTAACTTTTTAAAAGTCAACACCTCTTATGTTTAGCAAACAGACCTAAGTAGTACACCGATAAGAACATCTGCCTCTGCACCACCACCAAAGTGAACTTAAAAGCAATACATATATACATGCAAACGACACTGTTGTCAAAACCCACGCAATCGACACACACTTGCAGACGGCATCTTGGAAGTTTGTGATCAATACTGTATGGTGATGTAACCGTAACCATGTGGTGTCTCATTTCATAGGGGTATGTTTTCATCCCTAGCCCTTACCCCTTGGTTTCGAGGGAAAAGGGTTAGGGGTAAGACGAAGGGGTAGGGGAAGGGGTAAGATAGAGAAATGGGATTCATGGGGTCATGTCACATCTACGTCTTCAAGCTCTGCTTGTAACGCTCAGCCATCACTGGAAAAGTGCTTCTAATAGTCCCTCACTGGTCTCCGTTGAAAACAACGGTGTCACATTGTCCATTTCTTATACTGTCTATGGGAAAACAAATAGGAGAACTCTGACTGGCCCTTTGTGTTGGGGCTTTGATCCATTTTATTTCTATGGCTTCAGGATTGACCTCTCTCTTCGACTTAGGGTGACCAGATTAGAATGGGTAAACTTTGGGACGGGACAATTTCACCAAAATGATTTATTATTTTTATTCAGGAATTCAACTGTAGGGTCCAGGTACACCAGCCTGAGCCTCCATTTCAACAATGAATGAATGAAAAGAGCAATGCATGTTATCAAAATCTGCGCCTAGCCGCCTATGTAGGGCCTACAGACTGTTGCTCAATTGTTGTTCAATCAACGAGAACAGTTTTTAATGATCTATCACACTTGAGAGTCTACTCTTGAGACATTGCTCTAATTGTCAGGACAATTAGGATTTGGGACAACTGCTTGGGTTTCGGGACTGTCCCGAATTTTTTGGGATGTCAGCTGAGCCATAATGTGAGGTACAAGGTAATGGAGCCTTTTATACATTGTTGTATTCCTTTAGAATAAACAATTGACAAATGGAGTCTTTAAACGCTTCAGATGTAAAGTTATTCGCTGTCAAAGTGGCACCAAAATTATTGGCAGTCAATGGAATGCTAACAGCAGGTGATGGCTTGGTAGCATCAAAATGGCGCCATAGGAGCTACGCTTAGAGAGGCTTACCCCCTTGGGCTTACTCCCTTGGTCTTTTTGCAGTTCAACTGTGAAGCTGCACTTATGCTTCAGCATTCTATGGACAATGTTGCTCCGCTGTCTGATCTGCTCCCTGTATGTGTGCGTCGCAGAGCCGCCCACAAGGCAGCCTCTCGAGAATTACGTCACGCAACAAAGTAGCCTACCGTAGTATTGTGTGCAAAGCGCCAGTCAATTTGAGTACGCGCTTATTGTTCCCATAAAAGACAGTGAAAACCGGACATTTTCATGAATTTACCCCCCCAATGCCTGGACAGTACGTAAAAAGTGAACATGTTCGGGCAAAAGACGTTTGGTCACGCAAGGGTAGTGTAGCCTACTTTTAGTAAGTCACGTCTTCATGTGTAATTATTATTATTATTAATCCTTTATTTAACCAGGTAGTCTCATTGAGATTCAAAATCTCTTTTACAAGAAATACCTGGCCAAGATAGCAGCCAAATTACAACACATACATAAACACCAAGTTACATTTTCAAGGGAAAAGAAAAAAAAAATACAAAATGTTAAAAACACCATTAAACTCTCAAGAAAAACAAGAACATGTCTCCATCACAACCTTGCTTACAATAGTTTTAAATTCATTAATGGGCATAAGGGTTTCTAACTTTAATACTTTCTGTAGATTATTCCACCCCCAAGGTGCTGAATAATAGAAAGCAGTTCTTCCTAATTCGGTTGCAACTCGTGGCACGTTAAACAGCAACCACTTTGAAGAGCGTAGCTGATAGGTACCAGAGCAGACAGAGAGGAGAATACAGAGGTACAGTGGAAGTTTGCCAAGTATAGCTTTATAAATAAAGATATACCAGTGTTGTTGTCTACGAATTTTAAGTGATGTCCAACCAACTAATTCATGAATTAGTTGGTTGGACATCACTTAAAATTCGTAGACAACAACACTGGTATATCTTTATTTATAAAGCTATACTTGGCAAACTTCCACTGTACCTCTGTATTCTCCTCTCTGTCTGCTCTGGTACCTATCAGCACTAAATTTAGATCATTACACAAGTCTTTAAAACAATCAGAGTTCCCAGAAAGCCAGTCCCAATTCATATCCCCCATAAGGATAAATTCAGAGTCATTAATTTCATGCAAGATTTGGGATATAGATCGGAAAGCATCTTTTGAGGCAGATGGAGGTCTATAACACCCAACTACTGTAATATCCGAATGTTTTGAGATATTCACTTTCACGGTCAGAATTTCAAACTGTTTAGCTTTCGTTAGTGACAGGGTTACAGAGCTTACGAACTTAGATTTCACATATATGGCAACCCCACCCCCTTTGCCAACCCAATCAGTTCTATAAACTTTATAACCTTCAATAGAAATAATATCATCAGATACAGACTTTTTAAGCCAGGTTTCAGAGATAATAATGATATCAGCATTGGTTGTATTAGCCCAGAAATTGATCATATCCATTTTAGGGACAAGGCTTCTAACGTTTAAATGTATAAAACCAAGGCCATGTCTGCTTTTAAAATCTGAAGGAGTGGCTAAGGATTGCAAAATATTAGGAGGACCAGGAACAGGACCAGGATTGGGCTGAACATTACCAGATAACATCAATAACAGCATAATCATACACCGCAGTTTTTGTTTGGCTGGGTAATTTTATGAATTATGAAGCCGATTGTTGCTGCATTTGGCCCAGGTTTGGCAGCTAGTAGCTGCTAGTAGCTTTTTAATAATCGTTATACCATCTTCATATCAATAGTTTGGCCTCGGTTGAAATAAATATTTTGTTTTTTTGTTAAAAAAAAAAAAACATAACCGGAAATGACGCCAAAAGTTTGCGGTCGGAGCTTAGGTCATTATGGTGGTTAGGTTGCTGAGACGCTACATTAGCTAAGCGTTAGTCTTCTTTCACCTGATCAACATTTTAAAACATAGAATTTCCACTATAGCTGTTATGGTTTGACCAAACTTCCTACTCGTACATTAGGTATTTTTAAGACGACGGAGCAGCCAGCGAGCCACCGACTAAAGGGAGAATGTCTAGCCGTCTGGCCTTTCAGACCCAGCTGGCCTCCATCATGGAGGTCCTGGCTAATGCAGCAGTAGCGGAGATATGTAAGCTAGTAGACGACGACTATGCCGTGGTGAGTTTACAGATGTCTCAGTGCCAGAGAGAGAACAAAGCCCTAAAGAGGAAGCTGCATTTGCTGGAGCTGAAGATGGCCCGGGGAAACGCCGAGAGGAGGCTCCGGGAGAGCGCCATGAACAGCAGTCGATCCAGGGTGCAGATAAGCACCACCGGTATGACAATAGTAATGCTAGAGTGGATCACTGAAGTATAAAACCATGTCAGTCTTTCATTTAAACACAGTTGTAAGGCTATTTTGTTCCGTCTACGTTTTGGCATTTTTTTTGTTTTAAACCAAACACAGAAAGGGAAAAGTACACACATTTAACCCAGAAGGAGAGAAGGGCCATTAGATAAAAGTATAAGATAATGCACTCACAGGATCTGTACCAAGGTAAAGTTAGAAGATAAATACATAAATCAATGTATACATATGCTAAATATATAAAGGTGTTTTATGTTCTTACATTTAGAAATTAAATATATTTCAGCTGTCCAAGAAGTGTGTGATTATATTTAGTTACGTTATTATGTGGAAATATTGTAGATCCTTTCCAAATTATGTCTTCGTGACCAGCAGAAATCCCAATGGCTTAACAAATTGTTCACTGCTCCACCAAATAACTTCATATTCTACTATATGAGGAAGCTAATGTTCCCTTTTTATGAGAATCAGCTTTAATGGCCAATTAATGCCAAACTTATAAAGGAATCAGATATTAATTTATTTAAGAATGTGAGAAGACATTTGGGAACAGATCATTTCCCAAATAACTTCTAAACCCATTCTAATTCTATGATTTACTTCTACAGACGGAATCACTGTGATGTTGTGCTTACACAAAAACCACTTCCTGGGCAGGGTTCCAAATTTGCTACTAGCAAAATGTTGCCAAAATATGCAAGTGGCAGGGAGATTTGCCTCACTCCACAGCCCATGAAACAATTTGAACATCCATTCATTAAAATGGCTTTTTGTTTTATTTAAAGGCTTATTCTGTTCACAAAACACATGTTGTATGCTGATGGTGACATTTAGAAGTCAGAGAGACTAAATCCATTGAGGTTACGGATCTAGAGTTTGTTGTTTATTAACATCAGCAACAGATCGCATGTAGAGCACTGTAACAGCTGCTCTGTCAAAAACACAACTGGAGACTGTACAAGCTGATATATGGGTCTGATAACATTTGAATCAATCAGAATCGGACCTAACAGGGTGTGAGTGTTTCTGTGACTTCCTGGAAATAACTGTCCAACTTGACAGCGTCTCTTTGTCTCTGCTGCTGCTGCCGCCGCCTGCTCTCGTCCACTTTACAGGCTAGATGCAGCTCATCTCGAACAAGGCTATTGTATGAACTGGACGCAGAAATTTTCTAGAATGTTATTGTAAACGAACATTGTGACGGTCTCTAACATGAATATATACAGTATCTTTGAGAAGACATGATTTCCAGCCTTATTCATACAAACTGTTTTTGTTGGAAAGATCATGTTGTCAAGTGAAAACATTTTGAAAGATCAAGTGTCATACTATCACATCTGCCACTAGCTTAAAGAACTATCATCCTGACTTGCACGGGAAAAGTTGAATATAGTCTCTAACGTAAGCAGTATTACAAAATGTGGGGACGTTTTCTGCATTTACTTTGAAAGCAGGCGCATAGTCAATAATTGGCCCGGGCTGCACTAGCTCACCAGCCCGTTCAGCCACGTTTGCTCAATATGCGCTTTATAAAAAATATTTAAATGTATGTACAAAAAACAAGAAATAGTAGCAGAACTGTTGTTGGGGCTCCCGGGTAGCTCAGCTGGTAGAGCGGGTGCCCATATATAGACTCTAGCGGGCAGGGGTTCGACTGACCTGTGGCCCTTTGCAGCATGTCATGTCTCTCTCCCTTTTCATTTCTTCAGCTGTCCTGTCAATAGACTCAATAGACTCTCAGGGCTACCTTTCAGACTAGAGTAGTAATAGTGTTAAAGGTTACAGTGACAACAATGGCTTCTCTATAAAGTGGTAGGACCAGTTTTCTTGGTTGGAATGCAGTGTATATAAGGACAGCTTTTCTGTAGCATGTGCAGACATTTCCCCAGCAGTGCTGACAGCCCATCAGTGAGAGAGGAGTTAGTTGAAGTGGGTTCTAAGAAAACAACTAAGCTTCTCTGTTTGTTTAGTTGCCACTTTGTGCAATAAAATGGTTAATTATTACCCAATGCTGTCAGATGCTGCTGGTTCTGCCAGTGCAAATACGGTATATTTTAGCTTGAATGGGTTATAATACAGGTTTTTACTATCTTACAGCCTTTATGGACTGATCTTTGTCGGTTGAGCATGTTGTATAGACAGTGTTTTTCTGTTATTGCCATTGTAATGCAGTATGTTGGAAAGTAACATTATTGCTGTTTGTTTGTCCATATTTTGCTTCAATTTTTTTTTATTAAATCTTTTTTTTGGGGGGAAAGATGGCCCACTTACTTTTGGCCCACCCAAAATACAATTTCTGCCAAAGCCACTGCTCGAAAGTGAAAATTTGCATCACATTCTAGATTCATGAATTCTAGAGTAGGGGGGATTGTGTATTGTATGTTTAAATGATTTCCTTGAATTGTTTCCATAAAAAAGAAAAAAAAATCTCAATCCATTTCTTTGAAAAAGGTCTGACAGATACAGACTTTCAGCAGCTTAAGTTGTTGTGGTGAACATTTAAGCAAAAAGTTGATTGATTAATGTAAAACATTGATAACATTCATTAGCAACAATATGCTTGGGCTTATTTAGATAACTATGAAGATGCTATACTTTTCCATCTTTGCTTCAACTGTAGTGACACTGTCAATAGTAACCATTTAAATGTACACTGTCAGTGTTTCTAAATAGACACTTCCCTTGTTTTTGTGTAGGTGGTGTGTTTGAGCGACGGATGGACGTGGCTCTGTGGTCTGGTAGAGCTGCTGCACAGGATGCAAGCAGCGAGCCCATTCATTTTGACAGTGTCCAGAGTAAGGTAAGCACTCCAAAAGGGAGTCAAGGGGACTATGATTTTTGTATACATGCTCTGGGAACAAAAGCACAGGGAGGGACAGGTTGGCTGCTGAGCAATGCTATAAATGAACTTTATCTGTTTATCTAGGGTAGCTGTTCTGGGTGAGCGCATGTACTGTAGCTGCATGAATTTGCAGAATTTAATGCACCATTAGTTTAAAGTTATGTACCTGAAGTCACCATGAAGTCATTGTTCGTTTACATAACTTACTCACAGGGAAGGCAAAATGTGCTTCAGGGAAGCAGGAGTATGAATGAAAAGCTCATTTTAATCATGTTTTAATTTGAAAACAAAATCGTGCCACCTCTAATGAATATGAAACTTGTCGTTACTGACAAACCTGCCTTATTGTGCAGTCTCCAGACGTGGAGCTGGTGGAGCCAAAGCCAGTGCTGGTAAAGGAGGAGAGGGTGGAGTCAAACATGTCAAGAGTTGAAGAAAGGGAGGAAAACGTGCCGCTTATCAGAGATGATGGTGAGTACTGCTTCACGTGTCTATAAGACTACACCGTGGGTAACAATACTCAATACTGTAACTCACTGAAGTGTCTGAGCATTGAGAACATACCTGTTGTCAATGCTGCAGTCAGATTCCTGTTTACTTACTTTACTCATTTAAAGGAGCACTCCACTAATTTTAGACATTGCCAGACCTATCTCCAATAAACTCACTATTAATTACATTATCTTAATGAGCAAGGACGTTCAACAATCGCCATTATATCGAATCAACGGCCAGGTGTAACCTAGGTAACAGGTGAAGAACACAAGCAAGCTAACTTTTAAATTTGCCAGATCTATAGACCAATACAACAACAGGCTTAAATGAACTGACAACATAAGTTATATGACTTACAGTTCTCAAAGACGCACACAATCTCAGCTGATTATCCGCCGGACAGCTAGTCTGTTTTTCTTTTCTCTCACTTTTTTCTCCGTGTGGCCAATTTTGTAAAATGTAAGGAGTAGAAAGTACAAATATTTGTGTTAAAATGTAAGTAGTAAAAGTAAAAAGTCGTCTAAAAAGTAAAGTAAAAATATCTGAAAAATCTACTTGAGTACAGTAACAAAGTATTTGTACTACGTTACTTCCCATCTCTGTCGACCAGCTAGCTGCAGCTAGCTTTGGACTGCTCGCTAGCTGCTGCCATCGCGTTGTATTATTCACCGGTCAAATCTTAACATAGGCTACACAGCTAATATAATCACAGATAAGAAGATGGCTAGATGTTACAATTATGTGTGGTTACTGCTGATCATATACACTCTGTGATTTACTGCATGGATTAACATGTGATAGATAATTAATGACTGCCCTTCACAGAGCCCGGAAGCGTCCAGGCATCCATTAGAAAGTTACATTGGCACACCTAGTGTACCCATATTTATAAAACATAGGCTACATGTTTTATAAATATTTACTTAAGTAAAGAATAGATGTTAATACAAAATAAGCCCAAGATTGATGTCTTATCTTTGCCATTAGGAGGTACCTCCCGCTTCCTTTAACGTAGCATTGTGTACCTGTAACTCAGCCAGCTACAAAGAACTGGTAAACATCCAGACCTTTTAAAGGCTTTGAGATCAATACCAATATACGGGGATACCCCGTTTACCACATAGTGTTACAGATCGTGTGGACTGAAGTTGGGCACACTCTGCAGTTTAATTACAGTGAGGAAAATAAGTATTTGAACACCCTGCTATTTTGCAAGTTCTCCCACTTAGAAATCATGGAGGGGTCTGAAATTGTCATCGTAGGTGCATGTCCACTGTGAGAGACATAATCTATAAAACAAAAATCCAGAAATCACAATGTATGATTTTTTAAACTATTTATTTTTATGATACAGCTCCAAATAAGTATTTGAACACCTGAGAAAATCAATGTTAATATTTGGTACAGTAGCCTTTGTTTGCAATTCCAGAGGTCAAATGTTTCCTGTAGTTTTTCACCAGGTTTGCACACACTGCAGAAGGGATTTTGGCCCACTCCTCCACACAGACCTACTCTAGAACAGTAAGGTTTCTGCGCTGTTGCTGAGAAACACAGAGTTTGAGCTCCCTCCAAAGATTCTCTATTGGGTTTAGGTCTGGAGACTGGCTAGGCCACGCCAGAACCTTGATATGCTTCTTACAGAGCCACTCCTTGGTTATCCTGGTTGTGTGCTTCGGGTTATTGTCATGTTGGAAGACCCAGCCTCAAACCCATCTTCAATGCTCTAACTGAGGAAAGGAGGTTGTTCCCCAAAATCTCGCAATACATGGCCCCGGTCAACCTCTCCTTAATACAGTGCAGTCGCCCTGTCCCATGTGCAGAAAAACACCCCCAAAGCATTATGCTCCCACCCCCATGCTTCACAGTAGGGATGGTGTTCTTGGGATGGTACTCATCATTCTTCTTCCTCCAAACACGGTTAGTGGAATTATGACCAAAAGTTCTATTTTGGTCTCATCTGACCACATGACTTTCTCCCATGACTCCTCTGGATCATCCAAATGGTTCATTGACCAGCTCTTTTCAGGTCATTGACCAGCTCCTCCCGTGTAGTTCTGGGCTGATTTCTCACCTTTCTTAGGATCATTGAGACCCCCTGAGGTGAGATCTTGCATGGAGCCCCAGTCCGAGGGAGATTGACAGTCATGTTTAGCTTCTTCCATTTTCTAATGATTGCTCCAACAGTGGACCTTTTTTCACCAAGCTGCTTGGCAATTTCCCCGTAGCCCTTTCCAGCCTTGTGGAGGTGTACAATTTAGTCTGTAGTGTCTTTGGACAGCTCTTTGGTCTTGGCCATGTTAGTAGTTGGATTCTTACTGATTGTATGGGGTGGACAGGTGTCTGTATGCACCTAACGACCTCAAACAGGTACATCTAATTTAGGATAATAAATGGAGTGGAGGTGGACATTTTGAAGGCAGACTATCAGGTCTTTGAGGGTCAGAATTGTAGCTGATAGACAGGTGTTCAAATACTTATTTGCAGCTGTATCATACAAATAAATAGTTAAAAAAATCATACATTGTGATTTCTGATTTTTTTTTAATAGATTGTCTCTCACAGTGGACATGCACCTACAATGACAATTTCAGACCCCTCCATGATTTCTAAGTGGGAGAACTATTATCCTTACTGTAGGTCTGTGATAATGGACAGAGGATGGAGGTTAGGTTTGGCATCCAATCCTGCTATCTCCAATTTCTCCAAATACCGCTCTTTGTGAACACCTACCAGATGCCTTATCTCAACTGATAACAGCACAACAACTAATTCAATAGAAGATGCCATAAAGAAGAAGAGAGTAGTAGTATTATAATTAGTTTATTCAGTATTTATTTTAAACTGATTGATTCTGCAGTCTGTCATAGCATTTGTCACATGTTTGTGGTCACATGTTTGTAAAGGGTCTTTATGCTGGTTCCGTTAGGTTTGCATAGTTTGCGTCCATGCCACAGTACCTACAATACAGTAGAAAAATAAGTACTGTCACGTTTTCTGAATTTCCGCATTGACTTGGTACCGAAGCATCAGTTCTTGTGACATCCGTAATGTTGTAGGTTGTCGTAAGGTTGTGTCAACAGTCAACAATGTCATAGTGATGTTAGCAGGGTTTGGCTGGGAGACTACAAATATTTAACAAAAGAACTGTGATGCTAACTGCAGGCGTTGAGTATTAACTGTGACATTGGCATTTAATGTTGCTGACTGTTGTTTTGTACCATTTGGCACCATTTAGGGAACAGCACCATTTAAAAAAAGTATTGTTTTAGTACCGGTATTGGAAAAAACCCAAACGATATCCAACCCTATGAATCAATGAGAAAAAATTACAGATTTGTCAAAATTAAAAACAAATCATGATCATGTGAGGCATGCATATTTTGTGTGTTATATAAATATAGTCTGTATCAAGAGACTCAAGTATTAAATATTCAATGTGTTTCTCTCTAAAGGAGTGTTGGAGTGTGTCCCTTGTGGACCTGTGAGACCCAACCTTGAACAGCAGGACAACGAGTCCACTTCCTGTCAGACCTGGTCCCAGATCCAGAGCAGCAGGACAAGGCATGCCGGCAGCAGCAGAGGAGTGGAGGTCAGTGGCTCCTCTCCTCTCCTTAATTGTGAAGTCAGTGCCTCTGTTGAAGGCAGAAACTCACTGAAGCAAACAATAAACCCACCCCAGTATATTGATGACGGCAGCAATGACTCACAGTTTGATGTGTTGTGTGACGACAATAGAAGCGCTAACACGTTGGTCGAGGAGTTTTTTGACAAGCACTCTGGGCTTGAAGTGGAAGAAAGGAGGCCGTCTTGTTCATACTCGATGGCAGCGGCTGATTTCCAATCAACCTCTTCCAGTATTAATGGCTGGATTCGTTGCGGCCCTAGTGTCCCCGTGTCCCAACCCTTCAGTGACAGCAGCAAAGTGCACCATCAGACTGGAACCAAGGAAAGACTGTTTGTTTGCAGCTACTGCGGCAAGGCTTTTAATCGTCCCAAGAAGGTGGAGATCCACCAACGCGTCCACACAGGGGAGAAGCCTTTCAGCTGCACCACATGTGGGAAGATGTTTTCCGAGGCTGGGAACCTGAGGAAACACCAGAGAGTTCACACTGGAGAGAAGCCATACAGCTGTAAGATGTGTGGCAGGGGATTCGCGTGGATAAGAAACCTGAAAACACACCAACAAAAGAGCCACCCTGAATTTTCTACTGAAGAGACCTGGGAACAGACCTAATCTTCCCGGAAGTCTACTGTAGGATGTAATAATCCAGCAATCACTCTATGTTGGCAGTCAAAAAAGACTGCAAATGGGTTAAAACAATTTGGGACCTTTTTAGGAAGTGCTGACGTGAAAGTGCTTTTGGACAAACAATTTGTACATAGTTATGATGAATTTGTCAGTCTTCTTTAAAATATCTCTCTACACGATGTCCTGGTCAATTAAAGGTTTCTGACTAAAAAGTCGGGAAACAATTTTTTCTAGCGTCCAAACCTGAAATGTGTAGTATAATCTACCGAGGTTTAGGGCTGGGTACCGAATGCTGTACTTTTTAGGATACCTGACCAAATGACATTAGTACTACCAAGGCTTAACGGTTAATCAAACGGTGCCAAAGTTCTGTACCTGAGAGTGCGTGTTGATGGAGAGCGGGGCTCAGCTCTGACAGACACACACACACACACAGACACAGAGGTGCGGATGGAGTGCAAAACTACTTAGCCTAGATTGTTTAAGTCACAGCAATGCTGGTAAAGCGGTTGAAAGTGTGGTTACTCTTTTTAAAACTCAGACAGCAATTGTTGCGATGTAATATAATGCCGATTCTATAGTGGTCGTGGTGTGGTTAACACTTCCTCCAAAACCTACAGGCACAGCAGTGTTCTCTACGCTCTGGTAACAGGCTGGAGGTTGTAAGGCAAGGCAACTTTATTTCCATAGCACATTTCAGCAACAAGGCAAAGTGCTTTACATTATGAATTAGGTTAGCATTCAATTATCAAAATGAAAAGCAGGATTGGCATTTCCTCATTCTGAATATATTATTTAAATTTGACCATATAACCTTAGTGTGGTACATTTCCCAAAAACTATGGTGGTTATTTGTGTAACAACTGGATACCATGTAGCCTATCTTTTTAAAGAAAGTGGGAATGAAACTTGGAAACTCTTGATCTTTATGAATCAAGACTTGATTGGCCGTACCCGCAGAGCTTGGCAAACAGGCTGGCCGTGCGCAGGCGTAGGTTGTGGGGCACCATGAGCTAGCGGAACTCGGCAAGCAGGTTGCCGAGACAGCCATTCCGTTGCCTCCTGTCTGAACCCATTGTGAAGCTCAAACATAAGCCATGGCTGAATCTGTAATGTTTCTAGTCATCTAGATGTGCGCTGGTCAATCAAAGCTAAAATGTAGTCACCAGACGAGTCTCAACAAAGCACGAGCATGGTGGGCGGGGCAAGGCCAGATCCAGAATTTCTTAGTGAGGGAGTAGAGTAGGTGTGCTTCCAATCACTTTAAATGTGGGTAAACCATGTTAAACAAAATATTGATCTTACAGAGTAGTTGTACATACATGTCTGTAGTAAGACTTCTAAAATAGAACAAGGTGACTTGTTCAATAAAAGTATGTTACACATTTGGTTGTTTTCATTGGTCAAATGGTTGGAAAAAATGATAAGTACTTGTGTTGGAATTCAGTCTTGGCCAGTATTCAGTCACTAACTGTCTAAAAATGGTTTTCTTGACAGGATTTTCCCTAGGTTAAATATTTATCAGTTACTTTTCAAGATCGGATTAGATCCACCGCACACTATTTATGTCACTCTTAAATCTGGTTTAACTATTACTTCTGTTATTTTCTTACAAGCAATGCTACAATTAAATTTTTTTTTTTTTTTAAGAGTCTGGCGCAGTGCAGTGGCATAAAATGCTACGTTATGGGCTGCCTGGGTACCTCACCTGGTAGAGCGTGTGCCCCATGTTGAGAGGCTCAGACCTCACTGCAGGGTCTGCAGGTTCAATTCTTCCAGTATGTCATTCCCCCTTTCTCCCCATTTTCATGTCTAAGCTCTCCTATCAAATACATTCTAAAATGCCTGGAAAAAATTGTCTTTAGTTTATTTAATTGGTTTAGCTCAGCTAAAAAAACTGAATCCGTCAGCACGTTTGCATGTCGTTCATGACTGAGCCTGTTTGGAACCGGTAGGCTACAGTAAACGTTATCTTCACTTTGCCTTGTTAACTGATTTAGCCATTTAGATAACACACTAGACTGTCTTGCAGACAGTTGTCTCATTTATGGACAGAATGAATATAGTGGAAACCCAATTGATATTTTGCGTATTTTTGACATTTTTTAAAAACAATTCTGGCCTGGTGGAGATTTCTGTTACCATTATAGGAGAAATACTGCATGGACTCCCAATAAATGTTTGAGAGCATTGAAATTCAATTCTAAATGTAACATATTTCTTGTGTTTTATAGTTGAAATGTTTCAGAATTTGTATTCAACATTGCATTTATTGAATAAAATATGCTTCTGGAACCACGCAGCCATTTTTATAAGAATGTTGTCATGACTTGAAATCTCAGATGAATGTTATCAGATTTGCATTGCTGCAATAAAAAAAGATTGATCAGTAATTCAGCAGAGACTGGACACAAAGAAGTTTTTTCTTACTAAAAGAATGGTTTTAAGTTGCACACAGTTGCAAAACAATTTCAGGAAGATATAATTAAAGAAGAAATACACAGCTAAATTGAGGCCAATGAACATAGAACTATTATGCACAGGTAGGTTAAAAAATATATATATATATATACACATATATACAGTGAGGAAAATAAGTAACACCCTGTTATTTTGCAAGTTCTCCCACTTAGAAATCATGGAGGGGTCTGAAATTGTCATCGTAGGTGCATGTTCACTGTGAGAGACATAAACTAAAAAAAAAAAAAATCCAGAAATCACAATGTATGATTTTTTTAACTATTTATTTGTATGATACAGCTGCAAATAAGTCTTTGAACACCTGTCTATCAGCTACAATTCTGACCCTCAAAGACCTGTTAGTATGCCTTCAAAATGTCCACCTCCACTCCATTTATTATCTTAAATTAGATGCACCTGTTTGAGGTCGGTAGCTGCATAAAGATACCTGTCCACCCCATACAATCAGTAAGAATCCAACTACTAACATGGCCAAGACCAAAGAGCTGTCCAAAGAGCTTGGTGAAAAAAGGTCCACTGTTGGAGCAATCATTAGAAAATGGAAGAAGCTAAACATGACTGTCAATCTCCCTCGGACTGGGGCTCCATGCAAGATCTCACCTCTTGGGGTCTCAATGAGCCTAAGAAAGGTGAGAAATCAGCCCAGAACTACACGGGAGGAGCTGGTCAATGACCTGAAAAGAGCTGGGACCACCGTTTCCAAGGTTGCTGTTGGTAATACACTAAGACGTCATGGTTTGAAATCATGCATGGCACGGAAGGTTCCCCTGCTTAAACCAGCACATGTCAAGGCCCGTCTTAAGTTTGCCAATGACCATTTGGATGATGCAGAGGAGTCATGGGAGAAAGTCATGTGGTCAGATGAGACCAAAATAGAACTTTTTGGTCATAATTCCACTAACCGTGTTTGGAGGAAGAAGAATGATGAGTACCATCCCAAGAACACCATCCCTACTGTGAAGCATGGGGGTGGTGGCATCATGCTTTGGGGGTGTTTTTCTGCACATGGGACAGGGCGACTGCACTGTATTAAAGAGAGGATGACCGGCACCATGTATTGCAAGATTTTGGGGAACAACCTCCTTCCCTCAGAGCATTGAAGATGGGTCGAGGCTGGGTCTTCCAACATGACAATGACCCTAAGCACACACAGTAACCAAGGAGTGGCTCTGTAAGAAGCATATCAAGGTTCTGGCGTGGACTAGCCAGTCTCCAGACCTAAACCCAATAGAGAATCTTTGGAGGGAGCTCAAACTCTGTGTTTCTCAGCGACAGCCCAGAAACCTGACTGATCTAGAGACGATCTGTGTGGAGGAGTGGGCCAAAATCCCTTCTGCAGTGTGTGCAAACCTGGTGAAAAACTACAGGAAACGTTTGACCTCTGGAATTGCAAACAAAGGCTACTGTACCAAATATTAACATTGATTTTCTCAGGTGTTCAAATACTTATTTGCAGCTGTATCATACAAATAAATAGTTAAAAAATCATACATTGTGATTTCTGGATTTTATTTTTTAGATTATGTCTCACAGTGGACATGCACCTACGATGACAATTTCAGACCCCTCCATGATTTCTAAGTGGGAGAACTTGCAAAATAGCAGGGTGTTCAAATACTTATTTTCCTCACTGTATATATACACAGTGGATTTAAAAAGTCTACACACCCCTGTTAAAATGCCAGGTTTTATTTGATGTAAAAAAGATTAAACAGATAAATCATGTCAGAACCTTTTCCACTTTCAATGTGACCTATAATGTGAACAATTCAATTGAAAAACAAACTGAAATCTTCGAGGTTGAAAAATAAAATATAAAAACCTTACAATAACTTGGTTGTATAAGTGTGCACACCCTCTTTATAACTGGGGATGTGGCTGTGTTCAGAATTAACCAATCACATTCAAACTCAAGTTAAATAGAAGTCGTCATACAGTACATCTGCCATCATTTAAAGTGACTCTGATTAAGTTCAGTTGTTCCAGTAGGATTTTCCTGAAATTTTCTTAGTTGCATCTCAGAGCAAAAGCCATGATCCGCAGAGAGCTTCCAAACCATCAGAGGGATCTGATTGTTGAAAGATATCAGTCAGGAGAAGGGTACAAAAGAATTTCCAAAGCATTAAATATACCAAGGAACACAGTGAAGACAGTCATCAAGTGGAGAAAAAAAGACACAACAGAGACATTACCAAGAAGTGGTAATTGATGAAAAGACTAGAAGAAAACTGCTCAGGAAGGCTTCCAAGAAGCCTACAGCAACATTAAAGGAGCTGCAGGAATTTCTGGCAAGTACTGGCTGTGTGCCACATATGACAACAATCTCCCGTATTCTTCGTATGAATGGGCTTTGGGGTAGGATGGCAAGAAGGAAGCCTTTTCTTACAAAGAAAAACATTCAAGCCTGGCTGACGTCTCCCAAAAGCATGTGGGAAAATGTGTTATGGTCTGATGAAACCAAGGTTGAACTTTTTGACCACGCCGCACATCACTCAAAGAACACCGCACTCACAGTAAAGCATGGTGGTGGCAGCATCGTGCTTTGGGGCTGTTTTTCTTCAGCTGGAGCCAGGGCCTTGGATAAGGTGGAGGAATTATGAACAGTTCCAAATACCTGGCAATTTTGGCACAAAACCTTCTGGCTTCCGTTAGAAAGATGATGCGGAAGTTCACCTTTTAGCATGACAACAACCCAAAGCACATATCCAAATCAGCAAAAGCATGGCTTCACCAAAAGAAGGTTAAGGTTTTGGAATGGCCCAGCCAAAGCCCAGACCTGATTCCAATTGAACATCTGGGGGGTGATCTTCCTCAGATTTGGAGCACTTTTGCAAAGAAGACCGGGCAAATATTGCCACGTCAAAATGTGCCATGTTAATAGACTCCTACCCAAAAAGATTGAGTGCTGAAATAAAATCAAAAGGTGCTTCAACAAAGTATTAGTTTAAGGGTGTGCAAACTTATGCAACCGGGTTATTGTACGTTTTTATTTTTCCCCCTCAAAGGTTTGTTTTTCAATGGAATTCTTCACATTATAGGTCACATTAAAGGTAGAAAAAGTTCTGACATTATTTATCTTTGTCTCATTTTATTACATAAGAAAACCCTGCCATTTTAACGGGTGTGTAGACTTTTTATATCCATTGTATGTATATAAATGTATATAAAAAGCTTTAGTGACCAACAATACCGTCTACATACTGTACAAATCATGTGTTTTCTGTAAATTCTAAACATTAGAAAAAGGAATACACAATGGAAATATGTACACATGCACACGTGTATATATGTGTGTTACAGGATAGGCTTAATATTGGACAATGATGGGTGCTCGGATAGCTCAAGTGGTAGAGCAGGCGCCCATACAGTATATAGGTTTACTCCTTGATGCAGCAGCCGTGGGTTTGACTCCGACCTGTGGCCCTTTGCCCTGTCATTCCTCTACTCTCCCCTTTTAAGTCTTCATCTGTCCTTTGAAAATATAGGCCTACGATGCCCAAAAAAAGGTATTTGACAATAATGAATAGTATATGTAGGCTACATCTTAAAGCACAGTAGTTTTTAAACTGTAAATATATAAATTAGAAATTGTAGGTAAGTGGATGTTTTTATAATACTTTGTTTAAACATTACGGATTGTCACATTTTGTTCTCAACTCATTGCACTTATACAGAGTAACCTTGTTGCAATGCAATTTTTTGACAACACAAGAAAAAAAAAATTATGTGACAAACATGAGAATTAGATATTAACCTTTAGTGTTCCCAATATACATTAAGGCAGGTTCAAGTCAGTGATGGAAAATTCCTTTTGTCATCACACACACCACATTTTACATTTATCTGAAGACTAGACTTGATCTAAATGGGCATTACTCTCAATAGTTTTTTTGATAAACCCAGCTCTTTTTTATTTTACTGAAGGACTATACCCCGAACATCACAAGTACACCAATAGTGAACAAATAATCTGCATGCTAAAAAAATCAGTTGCAATATTTTGGAAAAAGAGCAGCAGACCAAGTGTCATACATTAGGTTTGGCAAATAACATGTACAAAGACGGAAGCAAGACTTTTTGGATGGGGCTAGCAAGAGGAGGCGGATTGGTTACTGACTAATGTAAACCTTGTAATGTGGATACTGTGAGTTCTAACTATTAAATTACCTTACATTGAATTGGTTAGGCTGTGATTTGTTCTATCATTTTTGGACTGTATATATGAAATGTCTTTGAGAGGTTTTTAACCCTTGCTTCATTTGACTTGTTTGCTGTTACTGTTTGTCGGTTTGAAGTTTTGTTTCCATCACCTGTACCTCAGTGTAGATTTGAGTGGTCATGACATGTTTTGTTGTGTAAATTGTTAATAAACATACTGTTAAAAAAAGATCATTACAGCAAAGGCCCCTACATTTTAACACTCATAATGGGTTTCAAATATCAGCAGAATGTCTGCAGTTATTTTGCTAGTGACAAACTCACTAAAAATTATTGCCTCACTCTGCAGCCCCTTTATCAAGTTTTGAATGAAGTTGCTTCTTTTCAACGCCACTCACGCTGTGCACATTGTATGGTGTGTGTCTGCAACAGTAACATCAGACATTTCCTCTTTATTGTGCATGTGCAGAAGGAGGAGGAACCGGATGTGGTGCTGGTGAAGGTAGAGGAGGTGGAGCCGGTGACGGGCACTCAGAACCAGACAGGCCTCAGCATACAAGAGGGTGAGTGGACACGTCACCTTTCATTTGAAGCAGTGATCACACTAGGTGTTGATAATCACTTCTTTGACATCACCCTGTGGGATCTGCTGACCCTCCCTACAATGTAAAATACATGCCTGCATAGATGTCCCTAACCAAACATGGCCAGTTTTCTAGTCTTAACAAATACTCATTCACATGAAATCTTCATTCATCAGAATCATTTATAATGACAAATAAATTATTCTGATAAATGAATATTTAAAAAATAAAATAAAAACGGACGGTCAACCATGAGTGTTGGCGTTGCATAGTTTGTCCACCAGAGGGCGTTATACAACATCCCTTTTTGCAACACAGATTTCTTTATTGTGTTTTTTTCAAAAGAATTTAAAGTTTCATATCTTAAGTTTTTATTTTTCTACATTTTATTTATTAGAACTTATATATATTTTGATGTTCCTCTGTCTGACAATAAAACAAATTATTATCATTTTATTTTAGTATTAATATTATTTTAGTAATAACTAATGTTAGGGAAATCTGTATACATTTTGTTACTCGTTTTGGGATTATTTTCTTTAAAGTATATATTGGCCAATATATTTGCATATCAGATATTTTATTAACCAAATATTTGTATCGGTATCGGTCTTATTCACATACACATTAATATACTGGTGGCTGAGGCTGCCATACAGGTGCCGCCTTCTCATCAAATAAACATTCACACACCGATGGCGCAGCATCCAGCGCAGTTATTGCCAGGGGCAGACAGGGGCCAATGATTCTACCCCCGACCTTCTGATTGGTAGACTGCTTTACCACTTGAGCCACAGCTCTTATAGTACATGTCCATATAGGCATTGTTTCCATGACAGGGATTGACCCGCTTCCCAGCTTATACACTAGTGGGCTTGCCACCAGCGGTTATTTGTTTTACTTCACTGACCACTCATAAGCAAAGAAAATAGGCTACAGCCTTATACAAGCTTGATGGCTTCATTTGCGTGTCACGTGGGGCTGTCTGTTCCCAGATTTCATTTTTTCTTTAACATTATAAGCAAGAAATAGGCTATGCAGTTTCCAAATCTACTGCTTCGCGGTTTGAACCATAAAAAGTTGTAATGTAGGCCGGTTCCAAACCACTAAGAGCCTTATAAACAAGTAAACTTTAAATAAATCCACTGGGAGCCAGTGCAGGGTAGCTAAGACTGGGGTAATATTCTCTCTCTTTCTTGGTTCAGTTAAAGCTGCAGTAGGGAGTTCTGAGAAAACGTGGACTTAGCCTGAAAATTTGAACAAGCACACCTTACAGGTCCCTCCCCCTTGCTCTCTGCTGCGCTACAGCCCCCCCTCCACAGCTCCTCCCCCACAGCAGAGCCTGCCGTGAACGCGCAGGCTAGTAAGCAGGGCCACCGATGCTTTCCACATCCTCATGGACATGGTTTATTTATGAAGGTAAATATGGTGCAAAAGTTAGAGCGCGTAGATGCGATGTGAGCACTTGTAAAATATGACTTGAGAGCTTGTAAAAAAAATCTGTAGATGTGATGTGAGCACTTGTAGAATATGACTTGAGAGCTTGTAAAAAAAAATCTGTAGTTGTAGATGCAATGTAGATTGCTATTCCACCAACACTGGCGGTGGGCTCCAGGGGGCTGTGCCGCTGCTACCGGTCCTGGAGCTCTCCGTGTCCCGCTGGAGATCAGCTAAGGTCGAGGTTGGCAGCGGAGCTTTCTAGCGACGTTTCCACGCTGGCCGAGCCCCACTGACTGCGGTCCGTCTGCGGCTGCAGGACCCTGGAGCTCACCGCCAGTGTTTCAGTTGGACTGTTAAAAAGTGTTGAGATAATTAAAAGGTATTTACAGTATTTATAAGGGGGCTGGCTGGTAGTTAGCTAACGCTAGCTTTCAAGCTACATAAATAAGCCGGACAGAGTTGTCCCTCATCTGGCGATAGGAACCCTGCTGTCCCTGGCCGTCGAGGTCGGCAGCGGAGCTTTCTAGCGACGTTTCCACGCTGGCCGAGCCCCACTGACTGCGGTCCGTCTGCGGCTGCAGGACCCTGGAGCTCACCGCCAATGTTTCATTTGGACTGTTAAAAAGTGTTGAGATAATTAAAAGGTATTTACAGTATTTATAAACGGGCTGGCTGCTAGTTAGCTAACGCTAGCTTTCATGCTACATAAATAAGCCGGACAGAGTTGTCCCTCATCTGGCGATAGAAACCCTGCTGTCCCCGGCCGTTCTGTTGGCTCAGAGCTCCACAGACTCACAAGTACAAATTAGTTTTGCACCAAATGTACCGCAAGAAGTGTTGCAAAAGTCGAGAGCGCAGATTCGCCGCTGTGTGATGCGAGAGAGCACGCTGCAGCGACAGATTCGAGAGGTTGTAATCACTGAGTTGTGGTTGTACTGAAAAAGTGACTCAAGTGAAAAAAAAAAACACGAGTACAGATTTTTTTTTTTACAAGCTCTCAAGTCATATTTTACAAGTGCTCACATGGCATCTACGCGCTCTCACTTTTGCACCATATTTACCTTAATATTTATTCTGAGGAGGGTATCGCTGTTGTGTGCTGTGCTTTTAAATCTTTGAAGACTTTATGTAAAAAAATTGCTTAGTTAAAATATTTCTATTAAATGTTTTGTAAATATTTTTCAATAAGAGGGTTTAAAATTAGTTTTTATGTAATCCCTCATTTGTGAGAACAAAAGCAGCACTTTACACAGTACATTACTTAGTTACCTTTTGGATCAATTTAAAACACTAAACTTTCAGTAGGAATGATGAATCACTGAGGAAGCTCACTAAGCCGAGGAATAACAACATCTTAGAAATATGTCTTAGGTTTTATTTTGCATATGGGTAAAATAAATCAGCTTTTTTTGCAAAGTACTCCTGCACAAGGAAATACTGAACATCTTGATTTGGACTGAAGACGATTCCTTCACGTGCCTCTGTGTCTGGGGCCATGTCTGACCTGTTGAAGGAGCATAAAGAATGTGTGTCAGACATTTGATTTACAAATTACATCCTGAGGGGGAAGAAAACGTGTATGTTTAAAAATAATCAAATACAGAATTAAAGTAGCACAATTAAAGTAGTTTCACCGTAGCTACATTTA
>JAQOOF010000587.1:0-22713 GCA_029931835.1 Etheostoma nigrum | reverse complement strand
CTGTTGAAATGACAGAAACAAGGTTAAAACATCACAAAAACATCAGAAGAGGCCGAAACGCACGTTTCCAGCATGGAGATGTGTGTTTAACAGCTTCTGTTAAGAAACTAATGTAATCCTGTTGAAATGACAGAAACAAGGTTAAAACATCACAAAAACATCAGAAGAGGCCGAAACGCACGTTTCCAGCATGGAGATGTGTGTTTAACAGCTTCTGTTAAGAAACTAATGTAATCCTGTTGAAATGACAGAAACAAGGTTAAAACATCACAAAAACATCAGAAGAGGCCGAAACGCACGTTTCCAGCATGGAGATGTGTGTTTAACAGCTTCTGTTAAGAAACTAATGTAATCCTGTTGAAATGACAGAAACAAGGTTAAAACATCACAAAAACATCAGAAGAGGCCGAAACGCACGTTTCCAGCATGGAGATGTGTGTTTAACAGCTTCTGTTAAGAAACTAATGTAATCCTGTTGAAATGACAGAAACAAGGTTAAAACATCACAAAAACATCAGAAGAGGCCGAAACGCACGTTTCCAGCATGGAGATGTGTGTTTAACAGCTTCTGTTAAGAAACTAATGTAATCCTGTTGAAATGACAGAAACAAGGTTAAAACATCACAAAAACATCAGAAGAGGCCGAAACGCACGTTTCCAGCATGGAGATGTGTGCTTAACAGCTTCTGTTAAGAAACTAATGTAATCCTGTTGAAATGACAGAAACAAGGTAAAAACATTACAAAAACATCAGAAGAGGCCAAAACGCACGTTTCCAGCATTGAGATGTGTGTTTAACAGCTTCTGTTAAGAAACTAATGTAATCCTGTTGAAATGACAGAAACAAGGTTAAAACATCACAAAAACATCAGAAGAGGCCGAAACGCACGTTTCCAGCATGGAAATGTCTGTTTAACAGCTTCTGTTAAGAAACTAATGTAATCCTGTTGAAATGACAGAAAACATCACAAAAACATCAGAAGAGGCCGAAACGCACGTTTCCAGCATAGAGATGTGTGTTTAACAGCTTCTGTTAATAAACTAATGTAATCCTGTTGAAATGACAGAAACAAGGTTAAAACATTACAAAAACATCAGAAGAGGCCGAAACGCACGTTTCCAGCATAGAGATGTGTGTTTAACAGCTTCTGTTAAGAAACTAATGTAATCCTGTTGAAATGACAGAAACAAGGTTAAAACATCACAAAAACATCAGAAGAGGCCGAAACGCACGTTTCCAGCATGGAGTTGTGTGTTTAACAGCTTCTGTTAAGAAACTAATGTAATCCTGTTGAAATGACAGAAACAAGGTTAAAACATCACAAAAACATCAGAAGAGGCCGAAACGCACGTTTCCAGCATGGAGATGTGTGTTTAACAGCTTCTGTTAAGAAACTAATGTAATCCTGTTGAAATGACAGAAACAAGGTTAAAACATCACAAAAACATCAGAAGAGGCCGAAACGCACGTTTCCAGCATGGAGATGTGTGTTTAACAGCTTCTGTTAAGAAACTAATGTAATCCTGTTGAAATGACAGAAACAAGGTTAAAACATCACAAAAACATCAGAAGAGGCCGAAACGCACGTTTCCAGCATGGAGATGTGTGTTTAACAGCTTCTGTTAAGAAACTAATGTAATCCTGTTGAAATGACAGAAACAAGGTTAAAACATCACAAAAACATCAGAAGAGGCCGAAACGCACGTTTCCAGCATGGAGATGTGTGTTTAACAGCTTCTGTTAAGAAACTAATGTAATCCTGTTGAAATGACAGAAACAAGGTTAAAACATCACAAAAACATCAGAAGAGGCCGAAACGCACGTTTCCAGCATGGAGATGTGTGTTTAACAGCTTCTGTTAAGAAACTAATGTAATCCTGTTGAAATGACAGAAACAAGGTTAAAACATCACAAAAACATCAGAAGAGGCCGAAACGCACGTTTCCAGCATGGAGATGTGTGCTTAACAGCTTCTGTTAAGAAACTAATGTAATCCTGTTGAAATGACAGAAACAAGGTTAAAACATCACAAAAACATCAGAAGAGGCCGAAACGCACGTTTCCAGCATTGAGATGTGTGTTTAACAGCTTCTGTTAAGAAACTAATGTAATCCTGTTGAAATGACAGAAACAAGGTTAAAACATCACAAAAACATCAGAAGAGGCCGAAACGCACGTTTCCAGCATGGAGATGTGTGTTTAACAGCTTCTGTTAAGAAACTAATGTAATCCTGTTGAAATGACAGAAACAAGGTTAAAACATCACAAAAACATCAGAAGAGGCCGAAACGCACGTTTCCAGCATGGAGATATGTGTTTAACAGCTTCTGTTAAGAAACTAATGTAATCCTGTTGAAATGACAGAAACAAGGTTAAAACATCACAAAAACATCAGAAGAGGCCGAAACGCACGTTTCCAGCATAGAGATGTGTGTTTAACAGCTTCTGTTAAGAAACTAATGTAATCCTGTTGAAATGACAGAAACAAGGTTAAAACATCACAAAAACATCAGAAGAGGCCGAAACGCACGTTTCCAGCATGGAGATATGTGTTTAACAGCTTCTGTTAAGAAACTAATGTAATCCTGTTGAAATGACAGAAACAAGGTTAAAACATCACAAAAACATCAGAAGAGGCCGAAACGCACGTTTCCAGCATGGAGATGTGTGTTTAACAGCTTCTGTTAAGAAACTAATGTAATCCTGTTGAAATGACAGAAACAAGGTTAAAACATCACAAAAACATCAGAAGAGGCCGAAACGCACGTTTCCAGCATGGAGATGTGTGTTTAACAGCTTCTGTTAAGAAACTAATGTAATCCTGTTGAAATGACAGAAACAAGGTTAAAACATCACAAAAACATCAGAAGAGGCCGAAACGCACGTTTCCAGCATAGAGATGTGTGTTTAACAGCTTCTGTTAAGAAACTAATGTAATCCTGTTGAAATGACAGAAACAAGGTTAAAACATCACAAAAACATCAGAAGAGGCCGAAACGCACGTTTCCAGCATGGAGATGTGTGTTTAACAGCTTCTGTTAAGAAACTAATGTAATCCTGTTGAAATGACAGAAACAAGGTTAAAACATCACAAAAACATCAGAAGAGGCCGAAACGCACGTTTCCAGCATAGAGATGTGTGTTTAACAGCTTCTGTTAAGAAACTAATGTAATCCTGTTGAAATGACAGAAACAAGGTTAAAACATCACAAAAACATCAGAAGAGGCCGAAACGCACGTTTCCAGCATGGAGATGTGTGTTTAACAGCTTCTGTTAAGAAACTAATGTAATCCTGTTGAAATGACAGAAACAAGGTTAAAACATCACAAAAACATCAGAAGAGGCCGAAACGCACGTTTCCAGCATGGAGATGTGTGTTTAACAGCTTCTGTTAAGAAACTAATGTAATCCTGTTGAAATGACAGAAACAAGGTTAAAACATCACAAAAACATCAGAAGAGGCCGAAACGCACGTTTCCAGCATGGAGATGTGTGTTTAACAGCTTCTGTTAAGAAACTAATGTAATCCTGTTGAAATGACAGAAACAAGGTTAAAACATCACAAAAACATCAGAAGAGGCCGAAACGCACGTTTCCAGCATGGAGATGTGTGTTTAACAGCTTCTGTTAAGAAACTAATGTAATCCTGTTGAAATGACAGAAACAAGGTTAAAACATCACAAAAACATCAGAAGAGGCCGAAACGCACGTTTCCAGCATGGAGATGTGTGTTTAACAGCTTCTGTTAAGAAACTAATGTAATCCTGTTGAAATGACAGAAACAAGGTTAAAACATCACAAAAACATCAGAAGAGGCCGAAACGCACGTTTCCAGCATGGAGATGTGTGTTTAACAGCTTCTGTTAAGAAACTAATGTAATCCTGTTGAAATGACAGAAACAAGGTTAAAACATCACAAAAACATCAGAAGAGGCCGAAACGCACGTTTCCAGCATGGAGATATGTGTTTAACAGCTTCTGTTAAGAAACTAATGTAATCCTGTTGAAATGACAGAAACAAGGTTAAAACATCACAAAAACATCAGAAGAGGCCGAAACGCACGTTTCCAGCATGGAGATGTGTGTTTAACAGCTTCTGTTAAGAAACTAATGTAATCCTGTTGAAATGACAGAAACAAGGTTAAAACATCACAAAAACATCAGAAGAGGCCGAAACGCACGTTTCCAGCATGGAGATGTGTGTTTAACAGCTTCTGTTAAGAAACTAATGTAATCCTGTTGAAATGACAGAAACAAGGTTAAAACATCACAAAAACATCAGAAGAGGCCGAAACGCACGTTTCCAGCATAGAGATGTGTGTTTAACAGCTTCTGTTAAGAAACTAATGTAATCCTGTTGAAATGACAGAAACAAGGTTAAAACATCACAAAAACATCAGAAGAGGCCGAAACGCACGTTTCCAGCATAGAGATGTGTGTTTAACAGCTTCTGTTAAGAAACTAATGTAATCCTGTTGAAATGACAGAAACAAGGTTAAAACATCACAAAAACATCAGAAGAGGCCGAAACGCACGTTTCCAGCATGGAGATGTGTGTTTAACAGCTTCTGTTAAGAAACTAATGTAATCCTGTTGAAATGACAGAAACAAGGTTAAAACATCACAAAAACATCAGAAGAGGCCGAAACGCACGTTTCCAGCATGGAGATGTGTGTTTAACAGCTTCTGTTAAGAAACTAATGTAATCCTGTTGAAATGACAGAAACAAGGTTAAAACATCACAAAAACATCAGAAGAGGCCGAAACGCACGTTTCCAGCATGGAGATGTGTGTTTAACAGCTTCTGTTAAGAAACTAATGTAATCCTGTTGAAATGACAGAAACAAGGTTAAAACATCACAAAAACATCAGAAGAGGCCGAAACGCACGTTTCCAGCATGGAGATGTGTGTTTAACAGCTTCTGTTAAGAAACTAATGTAATCCTGTTGAAATGACAGAAACAAGGTTAAAACATCACAAAAACATCAGAAGAGGCCGAAACGCACGTTTCCAGCATGGAGATGTGTGTTTAACAGCTTCTGTTAAGAAACTAATGTAATCCTGTTGAAATGACAGAAACAAGGTTAAAACATCACAAAAACATCAGAAGAGGCCGAAACGCACGTTTCCAGCATGGAGATGTGTGTTTAACAGCTTCTGTTAAGAAACTAATGTAATCCTGTTGAAATGACAGAAACAAGGTTAAAACATCACAAAAACATCAGAAGAGGCCGAAACGCACGTTTCCAGCATGGAGATGTGTGTTTAACAGCTTCTGTTAAGAAACTAATGTAATCCTGTTGAAATGACAGAAACAAGGTTAAAACATCACAAAAACATCAGAAGAGGCCGAAACGCACGTTTCCAGCATGGAGATGTGTGTTTAACAGCTTCTGTTAAGAAACTAATGTAATCCTGTTGAAATGACAGAAACAAGGTTAAAACATCACAAAAACATCAGAAGAGGCCGAAACGCACGTTTCCAGCATGGAGATGTGTGTTTAACAGCTTCTGTTAAGAAACTAATGTAATCCTGTTGAAATGACAGAAACAAGGTTAAAACATCACAAAAACATCAGAAGAGGCCGAAACGCACGTTTCCAGCATGGAGATGTGTGTTTAACAGCTTCTGTTAAGAAACTAATGTAATCCTGTTGAAATGACAGAAACAAGGTTAAAACATCACAAAAACATCAGAAGAGGCCGAAACGCACGTTTCCAGCATGGAGATGTGTGTTTAACAGCTTCTGTTAAGAAACTAATGTAATCCTGTTGAAATGACAGAAACAAGGTTAAAACATCACAAAAACATCAGAAGAGGCCGAAACGCACGTTTCCAGCATGGAGATGTGTGTTTAACAGCTTCTGTTAAGAAACTAATGTAATCCTGTTGAAATGACAGAAACAAGGTTAAAACATCACAAAAACATCAGAAGAGGCCGAAACGCACGTTTCCAGCATGGAGATGTGTGTTTAACAGCTTCTGTTAAGAAACTAATGTAATCCTGTTGAAATGACAGAAACAAGGTTAAAACATCACAAAAACATCAGAAGAGGCCGAAACGCACGTTTCCAGCATGGAGATGTGTGTTTAACAGCTTCTGTTAAGAAACTAATGTAATCCTGTTGAAATGACAGAAACAAGGTTAAAACATCACAAAAACATCAGAAGAGGCCGAAACGCACGTTTCCAGCATGGAGATGTGTGTTTAACAGCTTCTGTTAAGAAACTAATGTAATCCTGTTGAAATGACAGAAACAAGGTTAAAACATCACAAAAACATCAGAAGAGGCCGAAACGCACGTTTCCAGCATGGAGATGTGTGTTTAACAGCTTCTGTTAAGAAACTAATGTAATCCTGTTGAAATGACAGAAACAAGGTTAAAACATCACAAAAACATCAGAAGAGGCCGAAACGCACGTTTCCAGCATGGAGATGTGTGTTTAACAGCTTCTGTTAAGAAACTAATGTAATCCTGTTGAAATGACAGAAACAAGGTTAAAACATCACAAAAACATCAGAAGAGGCCGAAACGCACGTTTCCAGCATGGAGATGTGTGTTTAACAGCTTCTGTTAAGAAACTAATGTAATCCTGTTGAAATGACAGAAACAAGGTTAAAACATCACAAAAACATCAGAAGAGGCCGAAACGCACGTTTCCAGCATGGAGATGTGTGTTTAACAGCTTCTGTTAAGAAACTAATGTAATCCTGTTGAAATGACAGAAACAAGGTTAAAACATCACAAAAACATCAGAAGAGGCCGAAACGCACGTTTCCAGCATGGAGATGTGTGTTTAACAGCTTCTGTTAAGAAACTAATGTAATCCTGTTGAAATGACAGAAACAAGGTTAAAACATCACAAAAACATCAGAAGAGGCCGAAACGCACGTTTCCAGCATAGAGATGTGTGTTTAACAGCTTCTGTTAAGAAACTAATGTAATCCTGTTGAAATGACAGAAACAAGGTTAAAACATCACAAAAACATCAGAAGAGGCCGAAACGCACGTTTCCAGCATGGAGATGTGTGTTTAACAGCTTCTGTTAAGAAACTAATGTAATCCTGTTGAAATGACAGAAACAAGGTTAAAACATCACAAAAACATCAGAAGAGGCCGAAACGCACGTTTCCAGCATGGAGATGTGTGTTTAACAGCTTCTGTTAAGAAACTAATGTAATCCTGTTGAAATGACAGAAACAAGGTTAAAACATCACAAAAACATCAGAAGAGGCCGAAACGCACGTTTCCAGCATGGAGATGTGTGTTTAACAGCTTCTGTTAAGAAACTAATGTAATCCTGTTGAAATGACAGAAACAAGGTTAAAACATCACAAAAACATCAGAAGAGGCCGAAACGCACGTTTCCAGCATAGAGATGTGTGTTTAACAGCTTCTGTTAAGAAACTAATGTAATCCTGTTGAAATGACAGAAACAAGGTTAAAACATCACAAAAACATCAGAAGAGGCCGAAACGCACGTTTCCAGCATAGAGATGTGTGTTTAACAGCTTCTGTTAAGAAACTAATGTAATCCTGTTGAAATGACAGAAACAAGGTTAAAACATCACAAAAACATCAGAAGAGGCCGAAACGCACGTTTCCAGCATGGAGATGTGTGTTTAACAGCTTCTGTTAAGAAACTAATGTAATCCTGTTGAAATGACAGAAACAAGGTTAAAACATCACAAAAACATCAGAAGAGGCCGAAACGCACGTTTCCAGCATGGAGATGTGTGTTTAACAGCTTCTGTTAAGAAACTAATGTAATCCTGTTGAAATGACAGAAACAAGGTTAAAACATCACAAAAACATCAGAAGAGGCCGAAACGCACGTTTCCAGCATGGAGATGTGTGTTTAACAGCTTCTGTTAAGAAACTAATGTAATCCTGTTGAAATGACAGAAACAAGGTTAAAACATCACAAAAACATCAGAAGAGGCCGAAACGCACGTTTCCAGCATGGAGATGTGTGTTTAACAGCTTCTGTTAAGAAACTAATGTAATCCTGTTGAAATGACAGAAACAAGGTTAAAACATCACAAAAACATCAGAAGAGGCCGAAACGCACGTTTCCAGCATGGAGATGTGTGTTTAACAGCTTCTGTTAAGAAACTAATGTAATCCTGTTGAAATGACAGAAACAAGGTTAAAACATCACAAAAACATCAGAAGAGGCCGAAACGCACGTTTCCAGCATGGAGATGTGTGTTTAACAGCTTCTGTTAAGAAACTAATGTAATCCTGTTGAAATGACAGAAACAAGGTTAAAACATCACAAAAACATCAGAAGAGGCCGAAACGCACGTTTCCAGCATAGAGATGTGTGTTTAACAGCTTCTGTTAAGAAACTAATGTAATCCTGTTGAAATGACAGAAACAAGGTTAAAACATCACAAAAACATCAGAAGAGGCCGAAACGCACGTTTCCAGCATGGAGATGTGTGTTTAACAGCTTCTGTTAAGAAACTAATGTAATCCTGTTGAAATGACAGAAACAAGGTTAAAACATCACAAAAACATCAGAAGAGGCCGAAACGCACGTTTCCAGCATGGAGATGTGTGTTTAACAGCTTCTGTTAAGAAACTAATGTAATCCTGTTGAAATGACAGAAACAAGGTTAAAACATCACAAAAACATCAGAAGAGGCCGAAACGCACGTTTCCAGCATAGAGATGTGTGTTTAACAGCTTCTGTTAAGAAACTAATGTAATCCTGTTGAAATGACAGAAACAAGGTTAAAACATCACAAAAACATCAGAAGAGGCCGAAACGCACGTTTCCAGCATGGAGATGTGTGTTTAACAGCTTCTGTTAAGAAACTAATGTAATCCTGTTGAAATGACAGAAACAAGGTTAAAACATCACAAAAACATCAGAAGAGGCCGAAACGCACGTTTCCAGCATAGAGATGTGTGTTTAACAGCTTCTGTTAAGAAACTAATGTAATCCTGTTGAAATGACAGAAACAAGGTTAAAACATCACAAAAACATCAGAAGAGGCCGAAACGCACGTTTCCACCATGGAGATGTGTGTTTAACAGCTTCTGTTAAGAAACTAATGTAATACTGTTGAAATGACAGAAAGAAGGTTAAAACATCACAAAAACATCAGAAGAGGCCGAAACGCACGTTTCCAGCATAGAGATGTGTGTTTAACAGCTTCTGTTAAGAAACTAATGTAATCCTGTTGAAATGACAGAAACAAGGTTAAAACATCACAAAAACATCAGAAGTGGCCGAAACGCACGTTTTCAGCCTGGAAATGTGTGTTTAACAGCTTCTGTTAAGAAACTAATGTAATTCTGTTGAAATGACAGAAAGAAGGTTAAAACATCACAAAAACATCAGAAGAGGCCGAAACGCACGTTTCCAGCATAGAGATGTGTGTTTAACAGCTTCTGTTAAGAAACTAATGTAATCCTGTTGAAATGACAGAAACAAGGTTAAAACATCACAAAAACATCAGAAGTGGCCGAAACGCACGTTTTCAGCCTGGAAATGTGTGTTTAACAGCTTCTGTTAAGAAACTAATGTAATCCTGTTGAAATGACAGAAACAAGGTTAAAACATCACAAAAACATCAGAAGAGGCCGAAACGCACGTTTCCAGCATAGAGATGTGTGTTTAACAGCTTCTGTTAAGAAACTAATGTAATCTGTTGAAATGACAGAATCAAGGTTAAAACATCACAATAACATCAGAAGAGGCCGAAACGCACGTTTCCAGCCTGGAAATGTGTGTTTAACAGCTTCTGTTAAGAAACTAATGTAATCCTGTTGAAATGACAGAAACAAGGTTAAAACATCACAAAAACATCAGAAGAGGCCGAAACGCACGTTTCCTGCATGGAGATGTGTGTTTAACAGCTTCTGTTAAGAAACTAATGTAATCCTGTTGAATTGACAGAAACAAGGTTAAAACATCACAAAAACATCAGAAGAGGCCGAAACGCACGTTTCCAGCATGGAGTTGTGTGTTTAACAGCTTCTGTTAAGAAACTAATGTCATACTGTTGAAATGACAGAAACAAGGTTAAAACATCACAAAAATATCAGAAGAGGCCGAAACG
The DNA here is from genome assembly GCA_029931835.1 of Etheostoma nigrum. Lineage (NCBI taxonomy): Eukaryota > Metazoa > Chordata > Actinopteri > Perciformes > Percidae > Etheostoma > Etheostoma nigrum. The sequence continues at coordinate 12,634 of JAQOOF010000587.1, read as the reverse complement.
CACGTTTCCAGCATAGAGATGTGTGTTTAACAGCTTCTGTTAAGAAACTAATGTAATCCTGTTGAAATGACAGAAACAAGGTTAAAACATCACAAAAACATCAGAAGAGGCCGAAACGCACGTTTCCAGCATAGAGATGTGTGTTTAACAGCTTCTGTTAAGAAACTAATGTAATCCTGTTGAAATGACAGAAACAAGGTTAAAACATCACAAAAACATCAGAAGAGGCCGAAACGCACGTTTCCAGCATGGAGATGTGTGTTTAACAGCTTCTGTTAAGAAACTAATGTAATCCTGTTGAAATGACAGAAACAAGGTTAAAACATCACAAAAACATCAGAAGAGGCCGAAACGCACGTTTCCAGCATGGAGATGTGTGTTTAACAGCTTCTGTTAAGAAACTAATGTAATCCTGTTGAAATGACAGAAACAAGGTTAAAACATCACAAAAACATCAGAAGAGGCCGAAACGCACGTTTCCAGCATGGAGATGTGTGTTTAACAGCTTCTGTTAAGAAACTAATGTAATCCTGTTGAAATGACAGAAACAAGGTTAAAACATCACAAAAACATCAGAAGAGGCCGAAACGCACGTTTCCAGCATGGAGATGTGTGTTTAACAGCTTCTGTTAAGAAACTAATGTAATCCTGTTGAAATGACAGAAACAAGGTTAAAACATCACAAAAACATCAGAAGAGGCCGAAACGCACGTTTCCAGCATGGAGATGTGTGTTTAACAGCTTCTGTTAAGAAACTAATGTAATCCTGTTGAAATGACAGAAACAAGGTTAAAACATCACAAAAACATCAGAAGAGGCCGAAACGCACGTTTCCAGCATGGAGATGTGTGTTTAACAGCTTCTGTTAAGAAACTAATGTAATCCTGTTGAAATGACAGAAACAAGGTTAAAACATCACAAAAACATCAGAAGAGGCCGAAACGCACGTTTCCAGCATAGAGATGTGTGTTTAACAGCTTCTGTTAAGAAACTAATGTAATCCTGTTGAAATGACAGAAACAAGGTTAAAACATCACAAAAACATCAGAAGAGGCCGAAACGCACGTTTCCAGCATGGAGATGTGTGTTTAACAGCTTCTGTTAAGAAACTAATGTAATCCTGTTGAAATGACAGAAACAAGGTTAAAACATCACAAAAACATCAGAAGAGGCCGAAACGCACGTTTCCAGCATGGAGATGTGTGTTTAACAGCTTCTGTTAAGAAACTAATGTAATCCTGTTGAAATGACAGAAACAAGGTTAAAACATCACAAAAACATCAGAAGAGGCCGAAACGCACGTTTCCAGCATGGAGATGTGTGCTTAACAGCTTCTGTTAAGAAACTAATGTAATCCTGTTGAAATGACAGAAACAAGGTTAAAACATCACAAAAACATCAGAAGAGGCCGAAACGCACGTTTCCAGCATGGAGATGTGTGTTTAACAGCTTCTGTTAAGAAACTAATGTAATCCTGTTGAAATGACAGAAACAAGGTTAAAACATCACAAAAACATCAGAAGAGGCCGAAACGCACGTTTCCAGCATGGAGATGTGTGTTTAACAGCTTCTGTTAAGAAACTAATGTAATCCTGTTGAAATGACAGAAATAAGGTTAAAACATCACAAAAACATCAGAAGAGGCCGAAACGCACGTTTCCAGCATTGAGATGTGTGTTTAACAGCTTCTGTTAAGAAACTAATGTAATCCTGTTGAAATGACAGAAACAAGGTTAAAACATCACAAAAACATCAGAAGAGGCCGAAACGCACGTTTCCAGCATGGAGATGTGTGTTTAACAGCTTCTGTTAAGAAACTAATGTAATCCTGTTGAAATGACAGAAACAAGGTTAAAACATCACAAAAACATCAGAAGAGGCCGAAAAGCACGTTTTCAGCATAGAGATGTGTTTAACAGCTTCTGTTAAGAAACTAATGTAATACTGTTGAAATGACAGAAACAAGGTTAAAACATCACAAAAACATCAGAAGAGGCCGAAACGCACGTTTCCAGCATAGAGTTGTGTGTTTAACAGCTTCTGTTAAGAAACTAACGTAATACTGTTGAAATGACAGAAACAAGGTTAAAACATCACAAAAACATCAGAAGAGGCCGAAACGCACGTTTCCAGCATAGAGATGTGTGTTTAACAGCTTCTGTTAAGAAACTAATGTAATCCTGTTGAAATGACAGAAACAAGGTTAAAACATCACAAAAACATCAGAAGAGGCCGAAAAGCACGTTTTCAGCATATAGATGTGTGTTTAACAGCTTCTGTTAAGAAACTAATGTAATACTGTTGAAATGACAGAAACAAGGTTAAAACATCACAAAAACATCAGAAGAGGCCGAAACGCACGTTTCCAGCATTGAGATGTGTGTTTAACAGCTTCTGTTAAGAAACTAATGTAATCCTGTTGAAATGACAGAAACAAGGTTAAAACATCACAAAAACATCAGAAGAGGCCGAAACGCACGTTTCCTGCATGGAGATGTGTGTTTAACAGCTTTTGTTAAGAAACTAATGTAATCCTGTTGAAATGACAGAAACAAGGTTAAAACATCACAAAAACATCAGAAGAGGCCGAAACGCACGTTTCCAGCATGGAGTTGTGTGTTTAACAGCTTCTGTTAAGAAACTAATGTCATACTGTTGAAATGACAGAAACAAGGTTAAAACATCACAAAAACATCAGAAGAGGCCGAAACGCACGTTTCCAGCATGGAGATGTGTGCTTAACAGCTTCTGTTAAGAAACTAATGTAATCCTGTTGAAATGACAGAAACAAGGTTAAAACATCACAAAAACATCAGAAGAGGCCGAAACGCACGTTTCCAGCATGGAGATGTGTGTTTAACAGCTTCTGTTAAGAAACTAATGTAATCCTGTTGAAATGACAGAAACAAGGTTAAAACATCACAAAAACATCAGAAGAGGCCGAAACGCACGTTTCCACCATGGAGATGTGTGTTTAACAGCTTCTGTTAAGAAACTAATGTAATACTGTTGAAATGACAGAAAGAAGGTTAAAACATCACAAAAACATCAGAAGAGGCCGAAACGCACGTTTCCAGCATAGAGATGTGTGTTTAACAGCTTCTGTTAAGAAACTAATGTAATCCTGTTGAAATGACAGAAACAAGGTTAAAACATCACAAAAACATCAGAAGAGGCCGAAACGCACGTTTCCAGCATGGAGATGTGTGTTTAACAGCTTCTGTTAAGAAACTAATGTAATCCTGTTGAAATGACAGAAACAAGGTTAAAACATCACAAAAACATCAGAAGAGGCCGAAACGCACGTTTCCAGCATAGAGATGTGTGTTTAACAGCTTCTGTTAAGAAACTAATGTAATCCTGTTGAAATGACAGAAACAAGGTTAAAACATCACAAAAACATCAGAAGAGGCCGAAACGCACGTTTCCAGCATGGAGATGTGTGTTTAACAGCTTCTGTTAAGAAACTAATGTAATCCTGTTGAAATGACAGAAACAAGGTTAAAACATCACAAAAACATCAGAAGAGGCCGAAACGCACGTTTCCAGCATAGAGATGTGTGTTTAACAGCTTCTGTTAAGAAACTAATGTAATCCTGTTGAAATGACAGAAACAAGGTTAAAACATCACAAAAACATCAGAAGAGGCCGAAACGCACGTTTCCAGCATGGAGATGTGTGTTTAACAGCTTCTGTTAAGAAACTAATGTAATCCTGTTGAAATGACAGAAACAAGGTTAAAACATCACAAAAACATCAGAAGAGGCCGAAACGCACGTTTCCAGCATAGAGATGTGTGTTTAACAGCTTCTGTTAAGAAACTAATGTAATCCTGTTGAAATGACAGAAACAAGGTTAAAACATCACAAAAACATCAGAAGAGGCCGAAACGCACGTTTCCAGCCTGGAAATGTGTGTTTAACAGCTTCTGTTAAGAAACTAATGTAATCCTGTTGAAATGACAGAAACAAGGTTAAAACATCACAAAAACATCAGAAGAGGCCGAAACGCACGTTTCCAGCATAGAGATGTGTGTTTAACAGCTTCTGTTAAGAAACTAATGTAATCCTGTTGAAATGACAGAAACAAGGTTAAAACATCACAAAAACATCAGAAGTGGCCGAAACGCACGTTTTCAGCCTGGAAATGTGTGTTTAACAGCTTCTGTTAAGAAACTAATGTAATCCTGTTGAAATGACAGAAACAAGGTTAAAACATCACAAAAACATCAGAAGAGGCCGAAACGCACGTTTCCAGCATAGAGATGTGTGTTTAACAGCTTCTGTTAAGAAACTAATGTAATCTGTTGAAATGACAGAATCAAGGTTAAAACATCACAATAACATCAGAAGAGGCCGAAACGCACGTTTCCAGCATGGAGATGTGTGTTTAACAGCTTCTGTTAAGAAACTAATGTAATCCTGTTGAAATGACAGAAACAAGGTTAAAACATCACAAAAACATCAGAAGAGGCCGAAACGCACGTTTCCAGCATGGAGATGTGTGTTTAACAGCTTCTGTTAAGAAACTAATGTAATCCTGTTGAAATGACAGAAACAAGGTTAAAACATCACAAAAACATCAGAAGAGGCCGAAACGCACGTTTCCAGCATGGAGATGTGTGTTTAACAGCTTCTGTTAAGAAACTAATGTAATCCTGTTGAAATGACAGAAACAAGGTTAAAACATCACAAAAACATCAGAAGAGGCCGAAACGCACGTTTCCAGCATGGAGATGTGTGTTTAACAGCTTCTGTTAAGAAACTAATGTAATACTGTTGAAATGACAGAAACAAGGTTAAAACATCACAAAAACATCAGAAGAGGCCGAAACGCACGTTTCCAGCATAGAGATGTGTGTTTAACAGCTTCTGTTAAGAAACTAATGTAATCCTGTTGAAATGACAGAAACAAGGTTAAAACATCACAAAAACATCAGAAGAGGCCGAAACGCACGTTTCCAGCATGGAGATGTGTGTTTAACAGCTTCTGTTAAGAAACTAATGTAATCCTGTTGAAATGACAGAAACAAGGTTAAAACATCACAAAAACATCAGAAGAGGCCGAAACGCACGTTTCCAGCATGGAGATGTGTGTTTAACAGCTTCTGTTAAGAAACTAATGTAATCCTGTTGAAATGACAGAAACAAGGTTAAAACATCACAAAAACATCAGAAGAGGCCGAAACGCACGTTTCCAGCATAGAGATGTGTGTTTAACAGCTTCTGTTAAGAAACTAATGTAATCCTGTTGAAATGACAGAAACAAGGTTAAAACATCACAAAAACATCAGAAGAGGCCGAAACGCACGTTTCCAGCATGGAGATGTGTGTTTAACAGCTTCTGTTAAGAAACTAATGTAATCCTGTTGAAATGACAGAAACAAGGTTAAAACATCACAAAAACATCAGAAGAGGCCGAAACGCACGTTTCCAGCATAGAGATGTGTGTTTAACAGCTTCTGTTAAGAAACTAATGTAATCCTGTTGAAATGACAGAAACAAGGTTAAAACATCACAAAAATATCAGAAGAGGCCGAAACGCACGTTTCCAGCATAGAGATGTGTGTTTAACAGCTTCTGTTAAGAAACTAATGTAATCCTGTTGAAATGACAGAAACAAGGTTAAAACATCACAAAAATATCAGAAGAGGCCGAAACGCACGTTTCCAGCATAGAGATGTGTGTTTAACAGCTTCTGTTAAGAAACTAATGTAATCCTGTTGAAATGACAGAAACAAGGTTAAAACATCACAAAAACATCAGAAGAGGCCGAAACGCACGTTTCCACCATGGAGATGTGTGTTTAACAGCTTCTGTTAAGAAACTAATGTAATACTGTTGAAATGACAGAAAGAAGGTTAAAACATCACAAAAACATCAGAAGAGGCCGAAACGCACGTTTCCAGCATAGAGATGTGTGTTTAACAGCTTCTGTTAAGAAACTAATGTAATCCTGTTGAAATGACAGAAACAAGGTTAAAACATCACAAAAACATCAGAAGTGGCCGAAACGCACGTTTTCAGCCTGGAAATGTGTGTATAACAGCTTCTGTTAAGAAACTAATGTAATTCTGTTGAAATGACAGAAAGAAGGTTAAAACATCACAAAAACATCAGAAGAGGCCGAAACGCACGTTTCCAGCATAGAGATGTGTGTTTAACAGCTTCTGTTAAGAAACTAATGTAATCCTGTTGAAATGACAGAAACAAGGTTAAAACATCACAAAAACATCAGAAGTGGCCGAAACGCACGTTTTCAGCCTGGAAATGTGTGTTTAACAGCTTCTGTTAAGAAACTAATGTAATCCTGTTGAAATGACAGAAACAAGGTTAAAACATCACAAAAACATCAGAAGAGGCCGAAACGCACGTTTCCAGCATAGAGATGTGTGTTTAACAGCTTCTGTTAAGAAACTAATGTAATCTGTTGAAATGACAGAATCAAGGTTAAAACATCACAATAACATCAGAAGAGGCCGAAACGCACGTTTCCAGCCTGGAAATGTGTGTTTAACAGCTTCTGTTAAGAAACTAATGTAATCCTGTTGAAATGACAGAAACAAGGTTAAAACATCACAAAAACATCAGAAGAGGCCGAAACGCACGTTTCCTGCATGGAGATGTGTGTTTAACAGCTTCTGTTAAGAAACTAATGTAATCCTGTTGAAATGACAGAAACAAGGTTAAAACATCACAAAAACATCAGAAGAGGCCGAAACGCACGTTTCCAGCATGGAGATGTGTGTTTAACAGCTTCTGTTAAGAAACTAATGTAATCCTGTTGAAATGACAGAAACAAGGTTAAAACATCACAAAAACATCAGAAGAGGCCGAAACGCACGTTTCCAGCATAGAGATGTGTGTTTAACAGCTTCTGTTAAGAAACTAATGTAATCCTGTTGAAATGACAGAAACAAGGTTAAAACATCACAAAAACATCAGAAGAGGCCGAAACGCACGTTTCCAGCATGGAGATGTGTGTTTAACAGCTTCTGTTAAGAAACTAATGTAATCCTGTTGAAATGACAGAAACAAGGTTAAAACATCACAAAAACATCAGAAGAGGCCGAAACGCACGTTTCCAGCATGGAGATGTGTGCTTAACAGCTTCTGTTAAGAAACTAATGTAATCCTGTTGAAATGACAGAAACAAGGTTAAAACATCACAAAAACATCAGAAGAGGCCGAAACGCACGTTTCCAGCATGGAGATGTGTGTTTAACAGCTTCTGTTAAGAAACTAATGTAATCCTGTTGAAATGACAGAAACAAGGTTAAAACATCACAAAAACATCAGAAGAGGCCGAAACGCACGTTTCCAGCATGGAGATGTGTGTTTAACAGCTTCTGTTAAGAAACTAATGTAATCCTGTTGAAATGACAGAAACAAGGTTAAAACATCACAAAAACATCAGAAGAGGCCGAAACGCACGTTTCCAGCATAGAGATGTGTGTTTAACAGCTTCTGTTAAGAAACTAATGTAATCCTGTTGAAATGACAGAAACAAGGTTAAAACATCACAAAAACATCAGAAGAGGCCGAAACGCACGTTTCCAGCATAGAGATGTGTGTTTAACAGCTTCTGTTAAGAAACTAATGTAATCCTGTTGAAATGACAGAAACAAGGTTAAAACATCACAAAAACATCAGAAGAGGCCGAAACGCACGTTTCCAGCATAGAGATGTGTGTTTAACAGCTTCTGTTAAGAAACTAATGTAATCCTGTTGAAATGACAGAAACAAGGTTAAAACATCACAAAAACATCAGAAGAGGCCGAAACGCACGTTTCCAGCATAGAGATGTGTGTTTAACAGCTTCTGTTAAGAAACTAATGTAATCCTGTTGAAATGACAGAAACAAGGTTAAAACATCACAAAAACATCAGAAGAGGCCGAAACGCACGTTTCCAGCATGGAGATGTGTGTTTAACAGCTTCTGTTAAGAAACTAATGTAATCCTGTTGAAATGACAGAAACAAGGTTAAAACATCACAAAAACATCAGAAGAGGCCGAAACGCACGTTTCCACCATGGAGATGTGTGTTTAACAGCTTCTGTTAAGAAACTAATGTAATACTGTTGAAATGACAGAAAGAAGGTTAAAACATCACAAAAACATCAGAAGAGGCCGAAACGCACGTTTCCAGCATAGAGATGTGTGTTTAACAGCTTCTGTTAAGAAACTAATGTAATCCTGTTGAAATGACAGAAACAAGGTTAAAACATCACAAAAACATCAGAAGTGGCCGAAACGCACGTTTTCAGCCTGGAAATGTGTGTTTAACAGCTTCTGTTAAGAAACTAATGTAATTCTGTTGAAATGACAGAAAGAAGGTTAAAACATCACAAAAACATCAGAAGAGGCCGAAACGCACGTTTCCAGCATAGAGATGTGTGTTTAACAGCTTCTGTTAAGAAACTAATGTAATCCTGTTGAAATGACAGAAACAAGGTTAAAACATCACAAAAACATCAGAAGTGGCCGAAACGCACGTTTTCAGCCTGGAAATGTGTGTTTAACAGCTTCTGTTAAGAAACTAATGTAATCCTGTTGAAATGACAGAAACAAGGTTAAAACATCACAAAAACATCAGAAGAGGCCGAAACGCACGTTTCCAGCATAGAGATGTGTGTTTAACAGCTTCTGTTAAGAAACTAATGTAATCTGTTGAAATGACAGAATCAAGGTTAAAACATCACAATAACATCAGAAGAGGCCGAAACGCACGTTTCCAGCCTGGAAATGTGTGTTTAACAGCTTCTGTTAAGAAACTAATGTAATCCTGTTGAAATGACAGAAACAAGGTTAAAACATCACAAAAACATCAGAAGAGGCCGAAACGCACGTTTCCTGCATGGAGATGTGTGTTTAACAGCTTCTGTTAAGAAACTAATGTAATCCTGTTGAATTGACAGAAACAAGGTTAAAACATCACAAAAACATCAGAAGAGGCCGAAACGCACGTTTCCAGCATGGAGTTGTGTGTTTAACAGCTTCTGTTAAGAAACTAATGTCATACTGTTGAAATGACAGAAACAAGGTTAAAACATCACAAAAATATCAGAAGAGGCCGAAACGCACGTTTCCAGCATAGAGATGTGTGTTTAACAGCTTCTGTTAAGAAACTAATGTAATCCTGTTGAAATGACAGAAACAAGGTTAAAACATCACAAAAACATCAGAAGAGGCCGAAACGCACGTTTCCAGCATAGAGATGTGTGTTTAACAGCTTCTGTTAAGAAACTAATGTAATCCTGTTGAAATGACAGAAACAAGGTTAAAACATCACAAAAACATCAGAAGAGGCCGAAACGCACGTTTCCAGCATGGAGATGTGTGTTTAACAGCTTCTGTTAAGAAACTAATGTAATCCTGTTGAAATGACAGAAACAAGGTTAAAACATCACAAAAACATCAGAAGAGGCCGAAACGCACGTTTCCAGCATGGAGATGTGTGTTTAACAGCTTCTGTTAAGAAACTAATGTAATCCTGTTGAAATGACAGAAACAAGGTTAAAACATCACAAAAACATCAGAAGAGGCCGAAACGCACGTTTCCAGCATGGAGATGTGTGTTTAACAGCTTCTGTTAAGAAACTAATGTAATCCTGTTGAAATGACAGAAACAAGGTTAAAACATCACAAAAACATCAGAAGAGGCCGAAACGCACGTTTCCAGCATAGAGATGTGTGTTTAACAGCTTCTGTTAAGAAACTAATGTAATCCTGTTGAAATGACAGAAACAAGGTTAAAACATCACAAAAACATCAGAAGAGGCCGAAACGCACGTTTCCAGCATAGAGATGTGTGTTTAACAGCTTCTGTTAAGAAACTAATGTAATCCTGTTGAAATGACAGAAACAAGGTTAAAACATCACAAAAACATCAGAAGAGGCCGAAACGCACGTTTCCAGCATAGAGATGTGTGTTTAACAGCTTCTGTTAAGAAACTAATGTAATCCTGTTGAAATGACAGAAACAAGGTTAAAACATCACAAAAACATCAGAAGAGGCCGAAACGCACGTTTCCAGCATGGAGATGTGTGTTTAACAGCTTCTGTTAAGAAACTAATGTAATCCTGTTGAAATGACAGAAACAAGGTTAAAACATCACAAAAACATCAGAAGAGGCCGAAACGCACGTTTCCAGCATGGAGATGTGTGTTTAACAGCTTCTGTTAAGAAACTAATGTAATCCTGTTGAAATGACAGAAACAAGGTTAAAACATCACAAAAACATCAGAAGAGGCCGAAACGCACGTTTCCAGCATGGAGATGTGTGTTTAACAGCTTCTGTTAAGAAACTAATGTAATCCTGTTGAAATGACAGAAACAAGGTTAAAACATCACAAAAACATCAGAAGAGGCCGAAACGCACGTTTCCAGCATGGAGATGTGTGTTTAACAGCTTCTGTTAAGAAACTAATGTAATCCTGTTGAAATGACAGAAACAAGGTTAAAACATCACAAAAACATCAGAAGAGGCCGAAACGCACGTTTCCAGCATGGAGATGTGTGTTTAACAGCTTCTGTTAAGAAACTAATGTAATCCTGTTGAAATGACAGAAACAAGGTTAAAACATCACAAAAACATCAGAAGAGGCCGAAACGCACGTTTCCAGCATGGAGATGTGTGTTTAACAGCTTCTGTTAAGAAACTAATGTAATCCTGTTGAAATGACAGAAACAAGGTTAAAACATCACAAAAACATCAGAAGAGGCCGAAACGCACGTTTCCAGCATAGAGATGTGTGTTTAACAGCTTCTGTTAAGAAACTAATGTAATCCTGTTGAAATGACAGAAACAAGGTTAAAACATCACAAAAACATCAGAAGAGGCCGAAACGCACGTTTCCAGCATAGAGATGTGTGTTTAACAGCTTCTGTTAAGAAACTAATGTAATCCTGTTGAAATGACAGAAACAAGGTTAAAACATCACAAAAACATCAGAAGAGGCCGAAACGCACGTTTCCAGCATAGAGATGTGTGTTTAACAGCTTCTGTTAAGAAACTAATGTAATCCTGTTGAAATGACAGAAACAAGGTTAAAACATCACAAAAACATCAGAAGAGGCCGAAACGCACGTTTCCAGCATAGAGATGTGTGTTTAACAGCTTCTGTTAAGAAACTAATGTAATCCTGTTGAAATGACAGAAACAAGGTTAAAACATCACAAAAACATCAGAAGAGGCCGAAACGCACGTTTCCAGCATGGAGATGTGTGTTTAACAGCTTCTGTTAAGAAACTAATGTAATCCTGTTGAAATGACAGAAACAAGGTTAAAACATCACAAAAACATCAGAAGAGGCCGAAACGCACGTTTCCAGCATGGAGATGTGTGTTTAACAGCTTCTGTTAAGAAACTAATGTAATCCTGTTGAAATGACAGAAACAAGGTTAAAACATCACAAAAACATCAGAAGAGGCCGAAACGCACGTTTCCAGCATGGAGATGTGTGTTTAACAGCTTCTGTTAAGAAACTAATGTAATCCTGTTGAAATGACAGAAACAAGGTTAAAACATCACAAAAACATCAGAAGAGGCCGAAACGCACGTTTCCAGCATAGAGATGTGTGTTTAACAGCTTCTGTTAAGAAACTAATGTAATCCTGTTGAAATGACAGAAACAAGGTTAAAACATCACAAAAACATCAGAAGTGGCCGAAACGCACGTTTCCAGCCTGGAGATGTGTGTTTAACAGCTTCTGTTAAGAAACTAATGTAATCCTGTTGAAATGACAGAAAGAAGGTTAAAACATCACAAAAACATCAGAAGAGGCCGAAACGCACGTTTCCAGCATAGAGATGTGTGTTTAACAGCTTCTGTTAAGAAACTAATGTAATCCTGTTGAAATGACAGAAACAAGGTTAAAACATCACAAAAACATCAGAAGTGGCCGAAACGCACGTTTTCAGCCTGGAAATGTGTGTTTAACAGCTTCTGTTAAGAAACTAATGTAATCCTGTTGAAATGACAGAAACAAGGTTAAAACATCACAAAAACATCAGAAGAGGCCGAAACGCACGTTTCCAGCATAGAGATGTGTGTTTAACAGCTTCTGTTAAGAAACTAATGTAATCTGTTGAAATGACAGAATCAAGGTTAAAACATCACAATAACATCAGAAGAGGCCGAAACGCACGTTTCCAGCCTGGAGATGTGTGTTTAACAGCTTCTGTTAAGAAACTAATGTAATCCTGTTGAAATGACAGAAACAAGGTTAAAACATCACAAAAACATCAGAAGAGGCCGAAACGCACGTTTCCAGCATGGAGATGTGTGTTTAACAGCTTCTGTTAAGAAACTAATGTAATCCTGTTGAAATGACAGAAACAAGGTTAAAACATCACAAAAACATCAGAAGAGGCCGAAACGCACGTTTCCAGCATGGAGATGTGTGTTTAACAGCTTCTGTTAAGAAACTAATGTAATCCTGTTGAAATGACAGAAACAAGGTTAAAACATCACAAAAACATCAGAAGAGGCCGAAACGCACGTTTCCAGCATAGAGATGTGTGTTTAACAGCTTCTGTTAAGAAACTAATGTAATCCTGTTGAAATGACAGAAACAAGGTTAAAACATCACAAAAACATCAGAAGAGGCCGAAACGCACGTTTCCAGCAT
>JAQOOF010000586.1:0-22732 GCA_029931835.1 Etheostoma nigrum | reverse complement strand
GCACTCATTGCCCAACAAACTGGTGGAATTACAACTGCTTTTGGTGAAAACCGGAATTTCTCTTCATCTACTATTTTGTGCTTCATGGAGAGGTGGCTTCGTGGATTAATTCCGGACTCTCAGCTACAGGGCGGACAGAAACAAGGTGGTGGAATCTGTTTCTACATCAAAAGTGGCTGGTGCAATGACATGACAGTGACCAATCAGCACTGTTCTCCTGACCTGGCATCTCTCATCATAAACTGTAAGCCTTTATAGTCACCCTGTGAGTTTGCTTCATTCATTCTGGTTGGTGTTAACATCCCATCTTTAATAAAGGAAAACCTCACTCACAAACTCCCTAAATGCAGACAGTATATTAAATGCCCGACCAGAGAGGAGGACATTCTGGATCACTGTTACACCACGGTCAGGGATGCTCATCATGCCACCATGCGTGTGAGATAAATTAGCCTCGCATTTGTCAATGCTGCAAAAGTTAGCGCCTTGGGCATACCCCAATGACCTATCTCCAGAAGAAGCAACTGCCCTTGGCCACCTATGCCTTTTCCCAGCTATCAGTCACTATAGTGTCATTGACCCAATCCATGAGGCACAGAGATATGGCCAGGTCCACATAAATCCATTCACATCCGCTAACTCCTGGCCTGCTAGCCTTCAGTCTTCACTCTTGCATGCTAGCAACGACAATGCCTGCTAGACTTTGCCTACCTGTAATGATGCGTCTTATCGGCTCAAATCCCTGATCCGGCTGGTTTTCCGCCTGCTTGTCCTGATACCTGGATTTCTATTAGTTGTCTATGGAAAAGTTGAGAAGCTGCCCTGAGGCCCAGTGTTCATCCTTGCTCACATTGCTATTTTCAGTGGGTATTGTAGAATCACCAGAGGAAGAAGTGGTCCCCGTGGCTCCTGACATTCATGGCTCTGCCAGCAGTTTAACACAGCCCAGTGCCACAGAGCCACAGTAAGCTGTTCTTTCCGACTTCCTACCTCATCCCTAGTGAGCTATCCACACCGAAGTGCTCAGTCTTCTCTGCTGAAAACACAGCTAGACCTTCCATTCTGCTGTCCTGCTGCTGGTCTTTGCTCATCTCTCCACTGGTCTGATCTACAGCTAGGTCATCAGTGCCAGCTGCCTTTTAAGAACCCAGGCCACTCTCCAGAGGGGTCCCGTGTTCCAGAGCAGCTGAAGAGGACTGCCAGGATGATGGCCAGACGGGCAGGGCAGCACTAGCAAACGACCTGAAGGTCCGTCTTCTAGGTCCATGTCTTCTAGGTCCCGTGTACCTAGAAGACAGACCTTCAGGTTGTTTGCTAGTGCTGCCCTGCCCGTCTGGCCATCATCCTGGCAGTCCTCTTCAGCTGCTCTGGATCTCCTGGTCACCTTCCAGACCTGCTCTGCCCATTGCCCCTGCAATCTGGTGGTCCTCCAAGGGCTCCATCTGTCAGCGCTGCCCTCAGGGTTGTCCAACTGAGGTTTTGTGCTCCGCCTCTGTACAGCTACCAGAAAGGATGGAGATGAGGGAGAATGACAGTGAGAGAGAAAGAGAGGGAGAGAGAGAAAGAGAAAAAGAGAAAGAGCGCTGTCTGTGTTTGTGTGTACTGTATGTGTGGGATCGTGAGTGAGGCTTGAGGAGAGAGCGACAGACCAGGAGGAGAGTGGAATAAGAGAGCAGCACATTGTTCACACTTCACTCAAGACACTGATCTGCGTTTAAACCAGGGAATAAAAAAGAGGGAACACATTTCAGGTAAGCAGATTTACGCTCTTTGGAAAGGTATTTATCACAGTGACTTATCATGAGATAAGTTACTGTATTGTATATCCATTATCAATTATAAAAATCACTTGATGATCACTATGATTCAGTGCCTCAAAAATAAAGAGAACATATATCTTGGTGGGTAACATATTGTACTATAATACTTTTTTATTTCAACTTCAATGCTAGGGTTGGTTTAACGAATATCACACATAAAACAAGATTTTAAATCCTTTTATTATGAGCCAATAATAAAATGAAAATCCCCTGTGTGTGAATATTGATAGTATATTAGCATTGTATTATAACATTCCATTAAAAAATAACTTGATTAATTGATGTTTTATCTAAGGGACAGTGTACATTATTGGAAATGTCTGTTACTCTAATATTGCTTGAAACCAACAAAATATTTGTTTAGGCTACACTGAGGTTACATTTTAATTTGTCTACTCTTTCATCTTCATTTACTAAAGCGATATCTTTAGCTACTGCCAATTTCAGCATAACAGGATTGTGGGGGGAAATTACTTTAATTTTAAAGTAGTACCCCTGAAATTATTAGAGTACAGAATGGCAAGAACATTTGAAAAATATTTGATTCTGCCTTTCTAAATGCAAACTTACTCAGGGCCAAATGTATTTGTTTCACAACATGCGTGTAAAAGCATTGCAAGGTATGTACAAACAAGCGGCACTGAGGTAAAAGTGCAGACTGCCTGTCGCAGGAACTGAAAATGGCACATTGGGCGTTCCGTGTCATGCACATGCATTCATGGGTGGGCCAAGGGGAATACATGTAAATCTGGTGAAATGGCAGCAGGAATCTGAAAAAGACAAAGACAAGGATTACACTTTTTCAGTTGAAAAAATTAATTAAGCTTTACAGATTAAGCAGCCACGCATTATTACAGTTACATTCCATTCCAGCAGTTGTTAAACTCCTCGCTACATTACAAACATTGGCATCAGGATAATTTCAAACAGTCATAGCATCAGCAGTGGGAATATCGCAGTCTGCACGTATCATAGTACTCATGTACTTAACACTTTCCTACAGCACACTAGTCAATACATACATGTCCCACCACTAATGAATACCATGCATCAAGCAGGCTTTCCGAACGTCATAGGAACCATTGGTTGCACCTACATTCCAACTGTTTCCCCGACACTCCAAGAAAACATTTACAGAAAAGGAAAACATACATATTCCACAAATGTGCGCGTATAAATGTGCGCAATTTGCGGTTTAGTGGGCGGAGAAAGGCACTGATTACCCAATGAACTGCATGATTGGTAAATACGACGAAAGCTGAAGTATCACAGTGTGCGCTTTCTGCGGGTCGGCTATGGTGCTGATAACGCTATGATCGCAAATGTACGTACATCTGGCCCTCAGTGTCCTGGAGGCTCATTCAGCCAAAAATAATACAATGTGAATAATACCATTATTTTGAGCAATACCAAATCTGAATAATTGAGTATAATTGTACAAAGAAGTGACCAGAGAAGCACGTCATCTTGGAGTCATAATTTGAAGAGGGAGCATAAATATCAAATGATGTAATGAAAGGTGCAGCATTCTAATACAGAATAGAGAGACTGTCTCCTCAGTGCATCAGGTGATGGATCAAAATGTCTGCGGTTATTAAAGTGTTTTTTTTAAATAACTTTTGAGAGGCGCTTCTGAGAAAGTCCACATTCAGGTTTTGCACAATTCCCTAAGACTACACTTGACTACGTTGACACGTAAGAAAAAGCAACCATTCATGCACTTTAACACATTTACACAATTATTTCTTTGGATAATAGTTTGGCTTTTTTGCCTTTATTTAGTACAGTTGAAGATTTGGCACTAGAGTAGGGGGATAAAGAGGGGATGACATGCAGCACGGGCTCTGGGTGGGAGTTGAACCCAGGCCACTGTGGTAAGAACTGAGCCTCCGTTATTGGGCACATGCTCAACCAGGTGAGCTACCAGGCGCCCCCCAGGAATACATTTTTGACAATAGAAGCAATGTCACGTTGACTTCAGTGCAAAAGATGGTTGTTATTTACTGTTACTTTAGATTAGATTAGATTAGATAATACTTTATTCATCCCACAGCGGGGAAATTCCCTTATTACAACAGGATTTTCTACAAAAACAACAAAACAAACAAACACAAACAAAAAGGCAAACAACAGATAATGAGCAAAGGGTAAAAGTGCGGTTGCCATAGTACAAAAAATAATATTGCATTGTAAGTAAGTGACGTTAAGATTAAGTTGAATATGTAATTAAAATACAGCAAAAGTAGGTAACCATAATATAAATTATATTTACCTGTGACCATAAATAATATTTAAAAAGTAATTACTTGTACATACAGATATTAAAGAAGGTGTTGTAGAGTTTGACAGCGTCCGGGATGAACAACCTCTCCTTCTTACACCCTAACTTAACTTAACTTTTCTGAAAGGCACATTATTTGGATTTGCAAAGTGGAAAACTCATGGAATCATTATGAAGAACGAGAAAAACAATAACAATGGAAAGCTGCTATCAAGCATGCCTCGAAGTTTTGTAGTTTCCCTAGTGACAAAGCTGCTTCTAGTCACTGGATTGGCATACTGCACTGTTTGTAATGAGTTATATACTCTAGGCAAGACTTGTAAAGACAGAGCCACTCTAAAAGTCCTGCATTTTACTGCATCCACTGCAGGATGTAGTCAACATTGCATGTAGTTATTTGATACACAGAGGCTTTACTGTACAAGTGAGCTTTGTAGCTACCCACTGGCTTTAAATTATGACAATCAAAAGCAGATACATTTCTTACTGGAGATCAATAAAGTATAATCTACCACATAAATCTACCACATACCTGTTGGCCAGGTGATCAAATACAACAGTTTGAAATCCTTAACAGACAGCCACTTTCTTTAGTTAGTTTTAGAGCATTGTGTGCTGTGACTTTGTTTCACTCATTTTGTGCAAAAACAAGTCCTGACTCTCAGGCATGGCAACTTAACTTTACAAGCAACACAAGACATGAAAAATGTGTTTAGCATGAGAATATTGCAATAAATCAAAAACAATGCTGCTGAAATTTTTTAACTATAATATTAGAGATGCACGACTTGCAGAATGGTCATGAGGAGATATATGTGTCATTCATAAATATATCAAATTCATTGTAGAGCCTGTATCCTGGCTATATATTGTATATTTTTAAAATGGTAAAAATTTTAAATTACTCATTTTCCTCCTAAATTAGCTCAAGTCTAACAGAAGCCAAAGTTTCTCTGTAAGCATAATCAAATGTATTTCATGTTTTATGAAATAAAAATTCATACAATAATACATCAAAAATGCTTTGATATAGTATCAGTAATTTATTGATGGGATCCACATAACTAACTGATGTGTTAAGCTTTCATCTTGTCCAAGTTCCTATAAAGCACATTACCCTGGGATATAATTTTTATTAAATTACTTCCTTCAACCGGAACTTCAATAGCCTCCAAAGATTTAATAGAATGAGTCACTGCTCTCTGATATGTGCTCCTTTGAACAGCAGGTACAGTACATCTCAAGGACATACTGCTGTCTATGAGAATCTGCTGATTTGTCCCTGACACTGAAATGCACAAGCAGTCGCCTAAAGGTTAAAGAAAGCTAGCCTGGTTCTGTCTCAAGGTAACAAAATCCGTGGGTTTCAAAATCCACCTACTAACACCTCTAAAGCTCACCAAATAACATGTTTACTGGTATTTAATCAGTATATCTTGGCTGGGAAAGGTAATTTCCTCGAAATCCCTGGTTACCTGGCAACCAATCCTGGCAAATAAATAGTCTAGCACATAAACCCCCCCTCCAATTGGAAAACAAAGTAGTAGCCCAGTCCTCTGACATTTTCATTCATTACCATAAAAACAGGCACTGTAAATACTTACCAAATGTGTATTCATCCACGATCAAAAAATGTAGACAACAAAGAAAACTAAACAACTGAAAACAAAACAATAATAGAACTATCTATCTACGATCTATCAAGCATGTGATAACTGATCCTTTTTAAATGTACTGTAAGTCTAATATTTATTCTCCTCCACCAACTCCCAGCTAAAATATTTGGCTCTTTAGCAGCTAAATGCTCCACAAACTCACTTGCTAGAAGGTGACAGACTACTAATTGGTCAGAGAGAATCATCACTAGCCTCCAGCTTCTTTTGAAACAAAATTTTTTTCTAGAGGTGGCAACAGCCACATGCCGAGAATCAAAACAACACACCTTTAACGTGTGTGTGTCGCATTAGGTCACGGGTACCACGGCTGAGTTGAGTCAAGCTGGTACTAGTAGGTAAGCGCCATAAATGTAGTGATTTCATACATTGATAATACAAAAATACTTACTGTATTTTACAGCGAACTGGCTGGCCTCAATAAAATTATCTCTCTGATGATTACTTTGCTATTAGTTTCAAGAATAGTCTGCATATTCATATTCACCGACTAACCAAGGCAAAGCTTGTGAATACTTTGGTTATTGTTCAAGGGCAGGAAGCAGATGGCAATTCAAGCTTATTCAATCTGTTCACTGTCAAAAGTCAATTAAAAATGTATTGGAAGAAATTGCAGGCATAGCAAATCTAATTCATCCATCCATCCATCTATTGTCTGTAAAAGCTTATCCTATTCAGGGTTAAGGGGGATTTGAGCCAATTCAAGCTGACATTAGGGGAGGGGTGGGGTTGACCTTTGACAGGTCACCAGACTAATCTAATTCAGAGTTTGGGAAGATGGTCAGGAAACACGATGAAGAGAGATAAATGTCAAGATGTGAAGCAATTCCTTCCTCATTTGTGCTGACATGCGTGCATTTGCAATAATCAACAAAACCTGAATTCCTGTTCAACTATTAGTAGAAATCTATTTGTATAAATGACATTACTTTAAACTTTATTCTTATGTGTATTCAAAACTTTTGTTTTACAATGGCATACTGATGTCAGTTTCATCTATTTTTTTCTCAGGTAACGAGTTTAATTACTTTGGCAGGATGTCATCTTACAACTGCTCTTTTGATCTAATGGCTGAAAAAGATGGCTGGCTTTGTCCTCCTGGGGGAAAATGTGTCAATTTGACCTCTGGCATGAACGTAAGCCACATTGATGTGGATGATGCATGTCTGACAGATGAAGAGTACCTGGAGAAATATTTGGGACCTCGTCGATCATCTGTGTTCCTTCCCATCTGCCACATCTACATGGTCATCTTCCTGGTAGGTGTGGTGGGGAATGTGCTGAC
Source organism: Etheostoma nigrum (assembly GCA_029931835.1). Taxonomy (NCBI): domain Eukaryota; kingdom Metazoa; phylum Chordata; class Actinopteri; order Perciformes; family Percidae; genus Etheostoma; species Etheostoma nigrum. The sequence continues at coordinate 15,673 of JAQOOF010000586.1, read as the reverse complement.
ATGCACTGTCATTGCACGCAACAAAGTGATGTGGACGCCAACAAACTACTACTTGTTCAGCCTGGCGGTGTCAGACCTGCTGGTGCTGCTGCTCGGCATGCCATTAGAGCTGTATGAGCTGTGGCAGAACTACCCCTTTCTCCTGGGGAAGAGTGGCTGCTATTTCAAAACGTTTATATTCGAGACTGTTTGCTTGGCGTCTATCCTCAACGTGACAGCGCTGAGCGTGGAGCGCTACATTGCTGTGGTTCACCCGCTACGCGCAAAGTATGTTGTAACACGCACCCATGCCAAGCGGGTCATACTTACAGTGTGGGGTGTGTCGGTGTTGTGTGCTTTGCCGAACACAAGTCTGCATGGGATCAACGTCCTTCACAGTCGCTCTACTAGCCCTGCTAGTAACATAACCATGGAGATTCCTGACTCAGCAATTTGTACACTAGTAAAACCACGCTGGATGTATAACCTAACCATCCAGGTGACCACCTTGCTATTTTTCATGCTGCCCATGCTCACCATCAGCGCTCTCTACATGCTTATCGGGTTGCAGCTGAAGCGAGAGAAGATGCGTCAAACACTGGAGGCGAAGACGGGCTTCGGACAGGACATCTTCTGTAGCATCCGATCACAGCAGCAGAAGGCACGTCGCCGGCAGGTCACTAAAATGTTGTGTGAGTATACCCAGAGCTCACCTGTAAGCAAACCTGTTCATGGGAAAGAGAGCCCAATCAATAGTTGAATGATAAACCCAATATTTAAGAGTTTTTAAAGGTTAGATATAAGATATATTGTACGGAGCTTTGTCCTGGGAGGTTTCAGGAGATACGCTGAAACAGATCAGAGGGTCCGAGATGAGGTCTGCGGCGTGAGGAGTTCCTTGAGGTAGAGGGGGGGCTTCACCAGGGATGCACTGATGGGTAAGGTGGGAGACCTTGTACTCAATCCTGAGTGAGACAGGAAGTCAGTGAGACAGGCCAGTGGAGTGATTTGAGGATGGGGTGATGTGGTCATGTTTGCGCACTCTCGACAGGATCCTAGCAGTGCTGTTTTTGATCTATAGCATATTCTGAAGGCTTTTCACAGGGATCCCAGTGAGGAGCGCATTGCAGTCATCCAGCCTGGAGGAGACCAAAGTGTGTTCAGTTCTCCTAGTGAGGTAGGATGAGAACCACTTATGGGCAATGTCAAAAACACCAATAGTGGAATTAAGATGATGGAGGAGGATGTTGTGGTCCACAGTGTCGAATGCTGCAGTCAAGTCCAGGAGGATGAGAAGAGATGGGGAGCCAGCATCTACAGTCATCAGCAGATCATTTGTGACCCTGACCAGGGCTGTTTCAGTGCTGTGGCCAGGGTGGGAACCAGACTGAAATTGATCAAAAAGGTTGTTTTGTTTGAGATGGTCCTGAAGCTGTGCGGCAACTACTTTTTCCAGCACCTTGGAAAGGAATGGAAGGTTGGAGATGGGCCTGTAGTTGGCAAAGACTTCTGGGTCTAGGGTGGGTTTTTTGAGAAATGGCCTGATAACAACTGTTTTCAGTGTTGATGGAACATGGCCAGCCTGGAGGGAGTGTTTAATGACCTTTGTGATGAGGGGACTTATGGCATGGAGGTTGGATTTTACCAGGGCTGTGGGGAAGGGGTCCAGGCCACAGGTGGATGGTTTCATCTTTTTGATGATGTCCTCAACCTCTCGCTGTGAGATGACCAAAAAACAGCAGAGAGGTTGGGAAATCGCAGGCTGTGGGTTGGCAGTCAGGACAGGCAGTGTGGAGAAACTGAATAGCAGGGAGAGGATGGTGTCTACTTTTTTTTTTTTTTAAAGTGATGAAATTGTTACGCCTCTCTTCTGTGGCTTCTGAATAAGAGTCAGTTTGCGGTTTGAGGATGTCATGTATGGTAGAGAAAAGTTGCTTGGAGTTGCCAGGGCTCTTGTTGATAATGTTGGAATAGAACTGTGAATGTGCATCTCTCAAGGACCTTGCATAGGACTTCTGATGTTCTCGGTAGGCCTGCCTATGAACAGTGAGTCCTGAGGCCTTGAGGCACCGCTCAACGACACGTCCAGCTGTTTTCATTTGCCGGAGTTTATAGGTGTACTCGGGTGCTGAGCGTAAGAAGCTGACAATTCCAGTTTTGACAGGGGCGTGGACGTCTAGGAGACTGCTCAGAGATGGATTGTAGAAGTCAACCGACTCTGTGACGGAGGAGAAATCAGCAGAGGAGAGATGTTGGAGGTCAATGGTCAAGGTGTCTGGATTGATCTTTTTCAGGTCACTATAGCAGATTTGACGCTTTTGATCTTTGATGTGTGGGGAAAGGAGTAACAGCTCCATTGAGATGGCCTTGTGGTCAGACACACCCAGATCATACGCCAGAAGGTTGTTAATGGGGGCGGAGTTGGAAATGACCAGGTCCAGTGTGTGCCCCCTGAAGTGCGTGGGGACATCAACATGTTGTTGGAGGTTGAGGCAGTCCAATAGTTGCTGCAAGGTGGCTGGAAGGGTTGTCAACATGAATATTAATATCTCCAAGTATAATAATGTTGGCAGAAGTGGTGCAGAGTGTTGAATTCAATTCCATCAAGTGTCCCAGTGAGCTATTTCAGTGAGTCAGCATGCACAATACCAGTACCTCTCCTAAGTGGAATGCAGCCATCATTAATGGTTTTGAATGCATCTGTGCTTTTCCTACTAACATGTCTGCCGTGAAAAAGGTCTATTGTCTCTGACAAGGATATATTGATGCAAGCAGGAAGTTAGTTCGTCAAAGTTTGATTTTAATTTACACATTAAAATGAGTGCAGTCTGTTTTAAATAAACACAACCTCCAACTTGCACTGTGAGGGTCCACCTCCTATCATCTTTAAGCATTGTTTTTATATTGCTTTCAGTTTTTGATGATGCATTCAAGTCATGTCCAGGGTTTAATCCAACACTCAAGCTCTTTTATGAGGGCCACTACAAAACCAGTAGGACGGATCAGTATTGGGACCCATATCAATTTTATAAAACACATATTTCATACAAACATGTTTCAATTATGAATGTAAAGATTTATTTAACACTTATGTAAATCAAAAGCTGTGCACCCATGGATATTTTCTGCATCACTGCAAGACAGCCTAAAGAGGAACAATTTCATTGAGAGCAGAGAGAGCACGTTGGCAACATCAATCAATGTACTGCTTTTAAAATCTCCTCCACCCATGTCCCCCATTGTCTCTTCCTCTCTTTTGTTGTATCTTGCAGTCATTTTAGTGGTGGTGTTTGGGATCTGCTGGGCCCCGTTTCACACTGACCGCCTCATGTGGAGTTTTATCATTGACTGGACTGACTACCACCTGGAAATCTTCCAGTATGTGCACATCATCTCCGGAGTGTTTTTCTACCTTAGCTCAGCAGTCAATCCAATCCTGTACAACCTCATGTCAACACGCTTTAGAGAAATGTTCAAGGAAGTCATGTGCCATCGGCCATATCACATCACTCCCAGAAAACACTCTCTCAGTGTCACCCGGGTGACGCTCCGCAGCACCCTGAGTGATGCGCCTCTTAGCAACGGAGCCGCTGTTGTTGAAGTCGAGGCAGGAGATGGAGATGTGAGGATGAAAAATGAAACCTGTTTTTCATGTTAAATTCAGGCACAAAATAAACCTAGGGGTTAATAACACATGGGTAACAAGTCAACCGTTCCCTGGGAAATGTTTTCATGCTAATGGAATGTGACCAGTTTTAGAGCCAACCGCTAATTAGCTTATAACGCTAGTCATCAGGGCACGCAAAAGTAAAAAGAAATCGCTATTTCTATACCACTAACAAGGCTCGATATAGAATCACACTTCCACGGTATGAGGGTCCCTACATAAAACCGAAGCATTGAGATCTTTGTAAGTGTACAGACAGTTCATCAAAAAGATTTATAATTACAATAATTACATTATTGCATGTCATTTAGCTGACACTTTTATCCAAAGCGACTTCCAATTAAGTGCTTTTAACCCTGAAGGTGCAAACTCCCAACAACAAGTACATCAGCTTTAAATAAGCAAAACAACAAAGAACCATATGAAAGTGCAACTTCAAGAAATATATATATATATATATATATATATATATATATATATATATACATACAGGCAGGCACCATCTCGGGAAGACAGTCATGACCAGTTGAACGACGAATGCCGTTTTAATAAACTGTCTGTACACTAACAAAGCTCTCAATGTTTTGGTTTACGAACTCTCATTATGCTACAGTGGAAGTGCAGTGCTATTTTGAGCCTTGTTAGTGGTATAGAAATAGCGATTTCTTTTTACTTTTGCGTGCCCCGACGACTAGTGTCATGAGCTAATTAGCGGTTTGCGCTAAAACTGGTCCCATTCAATTAGCGGTTGAAAACTTTTATATACTTGTATTATAAAAACAGTAAGCTTATGTCAAAGACAAGGGTGTAAAGTATCAATAAACTGAAGTTTCTGGATAAACTAGATAGTACAAAAAAAAAAGACGGGATTATAAAAATCTAAAAAAGAAAAAAGTTTAATGATCAATATTAGATGTGTAAAAGTGAATGTCTTATTTTATTTGTGATACTGCTACTGTAATTGTCCACGATGTAAGCTACACTGTACAGTACCATCATTATTTGATTAAATTATTTGTACTATAAATGTCAAAGATTGTTATCACTTGTTCTGTAAGAATATATTATGTATACTGTATTGCTGCCATGTTGTCAGCCCTGTGTAGCCTACAGTTTGAAGTAGTGTTTGTTGGTTTTTAGTAATTTCTACTAAATGTCTTTATATTATTCAGTGTGTACTTTATGCTGAAATGTTGTCCATTGCTATAGAAAAATACTATGACTTAAGTAATTTATAATATGAAGCAGCCATTGTATTTTTTTGTTACAAACAAAAAGCAAAAAATCATTTGTAGCATGTTTCTAGATTGCATTGAGTTTTGTATGATGTGGGAAATGCTGCCAAAATGACTTTTAAACAATATGATAAGTTCAGGCTCTATATATTGTATAGTATGTATAGGCTACTGTATTGGCTAACCTGACAGTCATGTATGGGGTGGTAATGGGGAAGATATGGCACATGACTTTGGTTTGGGAGACATCAGCCAATGTGTCCTTGAGCAAGACACCCTAGTTGCTCCAGAGGTGTGTGATCTACTGTAGCGTTACCCATGTTCTAACAAAACTAATGTAAAGCCCATTAACATCCCCTAGAGTAGGTGTCTTTAAAGTTTTTTAGGCCAAGGACCCCTCAGTTGAAAAAGAGATTGAGACCAATTACTACATATATTGCATAAAATATGAGTATAATATATACATTGAATATTAAACTGGTAGGGCGGCCTAAATCCTTCACACATACCTTTTTATGGTGTATACAATACTAAGCTATTAAAATAATAATTGCTGACATAGTCATATACATCATGTTTTATTGCTAGAATGGGGCACAGTGAATCCTTAAGCTTAACTGTATCTGTGGCTATACCTATAGGCACGTAAGCCTATCATCACTGTTGTGTATAGATAAAAATGAAAATAATCTTTACAAAAATGTTTTTGCTTTTTTTCAACAATAATAAGGTGGCCCCCCTGCAGCAACTCTGAAGACCCCCTAAGGGTCTCGGACACCCTGTTTAATATCGCTGCCCTAGAGGCTGCATTGTCCATCAGGATACCTCAACCCTAGCCCATGCTTTATGTGATCATTTGCTTCAGGTACGTTACCGCAGAGTTTACATTACATGCAGTGCTACATGTAGCTACATGCGAATGTAACCAGTTGGTTAAAATTTGGTCACATGAGATGTCACGTGACCTACGCGGAAATAAAGGCTCGGCCGGTGTCGTGCCAATGTACGTATCCCCGCCAGGATTTGTATCCCCTGGCCGCGGGAGCGCGCATGCACGCAGAGCGGAGTTTCCATGTATCCCTGACTGCAGACCCGCAGACACGTTGAGGGGCGGAGTTAAACGTTGAGGGGCGGGGTTAGACGTTGAGGGGGCGCGGTCAAACCGTCTCCAACCGTCCACTACCCAACTCATTTAATACAGTGTGCGAAGAGGGACAAGAAACCTTAATAGATGTGGCAAAATGCAGCGATTTAAAATAATGAACTTCATCTTTGGTTTTACAAATTATGAAATACAATATTGACACATTTCACAAAACATTAAATTACCCCAATAATGCATTAAATGATGAATAAAATGGAATATTTGAATGTGTATTTATCATAATCAGTTGTAACCTGAATCTTTCTTAATGTTATCAAAATTAAAGGATCATGAGACTAAAATATATATCATATATATTATATAATGTGTATATTTATATATATACTATAAATATATATAATATATAATAATATATATATAATAACACCAATAATTCTGAAAATAAGTTTAATAACATATATATACAACCATAATAACAACAATAATTAGATTAGATTAGATACTTTATTCATCCCACAGCGGGGAAATTTCCTTGTTACAGCAGCAAAAAAGCAAAACAAACAAACAAACAAGTAAACACACAAGAAAAACAGGCAAACAACAGACAATGAGCAGAAGTTAGACTGAAAGTAGAGTGGCTTCAAATAAAGGTTTTGTAAAGTGCGGTTGCCATAGTACAAGAAACAATATTGCAGTGTAAGTGAGTGACGTTAAAATTAAATTTAATATGTAATTAAAGTAATAAAGCAAAAGTAGGTAACCATAATATAAATTATATTTACCTGTGACCATAAATAATATTGAAAAAGTAAGTAATTGTAATGTAAAAATATAAATACAGATAATAAAAATATACAGAGAGTGTGTGAAGTAAATTTAAATGTATATCAGTGTATCAGTCTGCTGCTGAAGGAGCTGCTCAGGGACCCCCAGTGTCGTGTAGGGGGGGGGGGGGTATCAGTCTGCTGCTGAAGGAGCTGCAGGGACCCCCAGTGTTGTGTAGGGGGTAAGAGGTGTTGTCCATGATGGATGTCAGCTTAGCTAACATCCTTCTCTCCCCCACTTTCTCTACGGGGTCCAGGACAGTCCAGGACAGGGCTCACTCTCCTGATCAGTCTATTGAGTCTGCTCCTGTTCCGGTCCGAGCTGCCCCCCCTCCAGCAGACCACAGCATAAAGGATGGCAGAGGCCACCACAAAGTCATAAAAAGTCCTGAGGAGAGTCCTGCATACTCCAAAGGACCTGAGTCTCCTCAGCAGATGGAGGACTCTGGCCCTTCTTGTAGAATGCATGGGTGTTATCAGAATAATGACAAGAACTATAACAATCATACTGGTCTGTGTCTCATTAACTCTCAAGGAACATGGCATTTATTTTTAAATTTTGTTTATCAATACAATGTTTGAAAAAGATTTCCAAGTCCTCTTGGTATTGAAAGGTAATTAGGAAGTCATCCTTTTCATTTCCATCATACTGTTTTTTTTTTTTTAATTTAACAACAAATATTGAACAACAAACTAGCATTAAATTAAAACAAGCAGGCAAACAGTAAAAATGTTAATGAAATATTGATGTTCACGTCATCTTTTTGGCCATCTCCTCTTTAGAGCTATGTGAGTCAATGATATCCATTCATTATACAACACATGTAACATAATTATCATTGAGACAATTGATGTTAAAATATAAAGTGATGCCTTAATAATTGTATAGACACTTACATCATAGGAAAGTTTTCCAGGAGAACTTTGCACCACCATCTCCTTATTTGTTCCCTAAAACATAGTTGAGTTCTGCTCATAACATGAGACAGAATATTTCACAATTCTGTTTAATTGTTTTAAGTTTTCAACCACACTGCCCAACAGTTTGAATCACCGATAACGTCTGCCATGTAAAACAAGACTGAAGTTATTTCCTACCGAGACAAGCTGTTACTTTAGTGTAATAATTCATGTTATAAACATGTTTAACAAAAGGAAATAAATCACATTAACAAGCCCTAAAGCATCATTGGCCATAACAAGAGAAAACCAGGAGGGGAAAAAACTTGTCAACAGTAACAGCTGATATAGAAACGCGCCTGCAGCTCTGTAGCGTTATGAATCGATTATTTTAATCCACATATCTCATATAACGACATAATATAATACAGACAGATCGCCTTCACACACCTTACTGTTAACTTCTGGCGGTCCTACGCATTAAAACTCGCTAAAACAGAAGACCACTGGTTGAGTTGCGGGCTCATTCACTGAAGACAGATCTACACTGAAGACAGACCTACACTGAAGACAGATCTACACTGAAGACAGATCTACACTGAAGACAGATCTACACTGAAGACAGACCTACACTGAAGACAGACCTACACTGAAGACAGATCTACAGGCTATCATCCACACGCGAGTCGTGGCACTAGCACCTGCACTGGTCGCGCGAGCCGCGCTAGTCCTGGGGTTGCAGAGACGAAGATGTGCTAGGTGTTGTGGATCTGAGCTCTCCTTCATCTCCTGGTTGCAGATGATTCAGAGACCGTCCATGCACACAACGACTGTAACATTGTCCTTCAATGGAAATAATTTCCACACTTTCAGATTACTTGGAGCTAGCATAGACAGTTAAAGAAGGGAGCAAGCCATCCACTCCGAACCTCAGCCTGCTCAACTTGTGCAGAAACATTAAAATAGACATAACCAGTTTTTTTAAATTGTTTTTGAAAACTAAACAACTATAAAAGTCACACTTACTCCCACTATTTATTGTTTGAAAAGGGCTGCCCAAAGCTTGGGTGCATACCGCTGAATTCACTCTGATATTACGATGAAATGACAGGTTCAAATGCTGGAGAGTGGGCTGGGTTAAACGTTGAGGGGCGGGGTTAAACGTTTAACTCCGCCCCTCAACGTGTCTGCGGGTCTGCAGTCAGGGGCTTCTCGGAGTTTCTGCTGCCCTTCGTATTGTTTAACTGCTGCACTTTGAATTAAACGGAACAAATAGCGACGTGGAAGACTCGACAGGGTTTTCCATAGTAACATGGGTCTCAGTTAACTACATAAATACGTGTATTTGTCTGTTACAATAAGGCGACGTGTCAAATGTTTATAGCATCGTTTAATATTATGGACTGATGGGCGTATCCTCCCTGTCCTCTAACGGGATTTCTGTTTTAATTTAATTTAGTTTAATATGGCTTTTCAATTAAACACTTTTTCACCTGTCTACCATATGAGTTACATAGGAGGTACTCAAAATATCAGGCCGTTTTTCACATGACATTTTATGTATCCCATCACTAACATGCAATGGGTCTGTCCTGTCATCATGGGTGCTATTTTGTGTGTTTACTAAGTCACAATAAACAACCTGACTAAATTTGGAGAGGTTTGCTGTTGTTTATCAAAAGTTACATAGGGGATACCAAAAATATCAGGCCGTTTTTCACCTGATATTTTATGTATCCCATCCCTAACATGCAAAGGGTCTGTCCTGTCATCATGGGTGTTATTGTGTGTGTTTAATAGTTCACAATAAACAACCTGACAACATTTGGAGAAGTTTGCTTTTGTCTAGCAAAAGTTACATAGGGGATACCAAAAATATCAGGCCGTTTTTCACCTGATATTTTATGTATCCCATCACTAACATGCAATGGGTCTGTCCTGTCATCATGGGTGTTATTTTGTGTGTTTACTAAGTCACAATAAACAACCTGACTAAATTTGGAGAGGTTTGCTGTTGTTTATCAAAAGTTACATAGGGGATACCAAAAATATCAGGCCGTTTTTCACCTGATATTTTATGTATCCCATCTCTAACATGCAAAGGGTCTGTCCTGTCATCATGGGTGTTATTTTGTGTGTTTAATAGGTCACAATAAACAACCTGACACAATTTGGAGAGGTTTGCTGTTGGCTAGCAAAAGTTACATAGGGGATACCAAAAATATCAGGCCGTTTTTCACCTGATATTTTATGTATCCCATCTCTAACATGCAAAGGGTCTGTCCTGTCATCATGGGTGTTATTTTGTGTGTTTAATAGGTCACAATAAACAACCTGACACAATTTGGAGAGGTTTGCTGTTGGCTAGCAAAAGTTACATAGGGGATACCAAAAATATCAGGCCGTTTTTCACCTGATATTTTATGTATCCCATCTCTAACATGCAAAGGGTCTGTCCTGTCATCATGGGTGTTATTTTGTGTGTTTAATAGGTCACAATAAACAACCTGACTAAATTTGGAGAGGTTTGCTGTTGGCTAGCAAAAGTTACATAGGGGATACCAACAATATCAGGCCGTTTTTCATCTGATATTTGTTATCCCCTATGTAACTTTCAAATTTTGTCAGGTTGTTTATTGTGACTTAGTAAACACACACAATAACACCCATGATGACAAGACAGACCCTTTGCATGTTAGAGATGGGATACATAAAATATCAGGTGAAAAACGGCCTGATAGTTTTGGTATCCCCTATGTAACTTTTGATAAACAACAGCAAACCTCTCCAAATTTAGTCAGGTTGTTTATTGTGAACTATTAAACACACAAAATAACACCCATGATGACAGGACAGACCCATTGCATGTTAGGGATGGGATACATAAAATATCAGGTGAAAAACGGCCTGAAATTTTGAGTACCTCCTATGTAACTCATATGGTAGACAGGTGAAAAAGTGTTTAATTGAAAAGCCATATTAAACTAAATTAAATTAAAACAGAAATCCCGTTAGAGGACAGGGAGGATACGCCTATCAGTCCATAATATTAAACCACGCTATATTTGACACGTCGCCTTAATGTAACAGACAAATACACGTATTTATGTAGTTAACTGAGACCCATGTTACTATGGAAAACCCTATCGAGTGTTCCACGTCGCTATTTGTTCCATTTAATTCAAAGTGCAGCAGTTAAACAATACGAAGGGCAGCAGAAACTCCGCTCTGCGTGCATGCGCGCTCCCGCGGCCAGGGGATACAAATCCTGGCGGGGATACGTACATTGGCACGACACCGGTAAGCGGTGACGGTCTCTCTCCTTCTGTTGCTGCCTCGTGTGCCGGTGTCGGGACAAACGTTCGGTGTTGTGGTCGCTGGATGGTACAGCCTAGCCGAGTCATAGTGCCACTGTTGTTTTGCCTATGTCAGATTGTTTTGCCTACACAAGAGTGTACATTCACTGGCTCACGTGTTCCACCTGGTAGATCGCTAGTATTGCAATTGGTTTTATTTGTTACACATTGTGTTTTATTTGTGTAGAGAAAAGGTTGTCTTGGCCTTGGGTGTCTTCGTTTTAGTGACTTTTAATCCAGTGTCTTTAGAAACAGTGGTTGCTTTATTGGGTGGTTACTAGGTGGTGACATATACCTATCTGATTTTATTAATATATTGCATGATTTTAGTGTGTTGAAAATTGCATGTGGTGTGTTATTTGTTGTTTCAATCCGGTTATACGATGTAAATGTAAATGTGCTGTATTTATATAGCGCTTTTCTAGTCTTAACGACTACTCAAAGCACTTTTACATTATACAGGATACATTCACCATTCACACACATTCATACACTGTGGCCGAGGCTGCCGTACAAGGTGCCACCTGCTCATCAGATAAACATGCACACACATTCACACTCCGATCCACCTGTGACAACTGTGGCAACCAGTTGTTTTACTTAACCACGTCTCTGATCTCCTCTGTGGCCTTGCCTGTGTAGTGGGAGTCCCTGGGATTGGTAATAACTGAATTCATATTTTAAACTCTTTGGGTGAAAGTCCCAAGGTGGCGTTGTCGAAGGATAAATTGCTAAATTTGGCTAAGCCCTCCATTGGGCCTGGTTACACTAACATCAGGAAAACCTATAATCTTGGTTGCAGATGTTAATTTCTATCTCTGTGAAGCTCTAATGTACTGCTGTTGATAATGTGGGGGAAAATAAAGATGTTATTGTGTTATCTGTGTTATTTTATTACCTTCATAAGTATAGGTGGAACTCAAACGATATACTTTTAAATTGTAAATCCAAGCCTTCCTTTTCCTGGGATATCGTACCCGATGGAAATTTATGAAGGCATTACATTTCAGTTTACAAAGTAATGGCAGAAAGAGCAATGATGATAATGAAGTTGTATTAACAAAATAAAAAATGAAAGCTTTTCACAATTCATCTGATAATTTAATATGTACACTGCTGATTTATCCACCCTTACCATAAGCTAACACACAAAGCACACTTATTGTGGTGCACATCCACTTATAAATATTTAATTAAGCGTACTATTGCACATAACGCTCACCCACCCCCCAGCACAAATGATGGCACATGTAGGACATTTGCATGACATAATCCATCTTGAAGGCACCCTGAATTTTGTTCTTGCCCCCGGCAAGATAATAAGGACTGCACTTCATTGGATTGGCTCCAAGCTTCTCAAGTCTTCAAAATACACATTTTGGCTATGTGAGAGGTTCAGCTCCCTCTCAATTAAAATTCTGTACCTTGAATGTAAAATCACAGAGTGGTTAGAGGTCCACTTACAATCAATCTTGAAGATAAAAGGAAAGCCTTAATCTTCATTAAACATGGCTTTAGTATTATCTGACTGCCTTAGCACTGATCTCTTAATTTGCATTTAGCAAAATAACTTAAAGCTTTAGTGCGTAGTTTATGTCGCCCCCATGAGGAATTCTAAGTAATGACAACAACACTGTTGGTTTCAGCCACATGATACAAGCCTTCCGTGATCGCGCACGCACCCCAGCCCCCCTTCCACGCAGTTGCTAGTAGCCAAGCAGGACGTGAAGGATTAAAAAAACATGGACTCTTCAGAAGACGTAATTATCTCCATGCGAGCTTCTGAACATAGCCATACTAAGAAGAGAGCGTTGTGTGGAGCTGATAGTCTTAATTAGCTTTATAGCAACTTATTTGGCAATGGCTTGAATGTAATGGACGTTTATTAATATAAAAAAGTTACGTAAATTTTACACTTCAATTTAATGGAAGAGTTTGACATTTTGGGGAAATATGCGTATTTGAATTCTAGCAGAGTCAGGAGAGAACATTGATACCGCTCTCATTTGTAAATATAAAGCTACAGCCAGCAGACAAATTGTTTTAACACAAAAAGCTAGAAACAGGAAAACAGCAAGTGTGGTTTTGTCCAACAAGAAAAAAAAAATCCTTCACCAACACCTCTAATTTATCAATTCAAAAATAAAGTGTAAAAATAATTTCAATCAATTTGCTTTTTCTTCTTTTTACAGGAGGTTCGATGCTGGCCAGGCACTCTAGCTTCAACTGTAAATCTCCACTGCTTGTTTGAATGACTGTGAATGAATGAGAATCAAACCCAATGGATTACTAGTATGGTACAATAAGCAAAAGCCTTTCAAAGGTTATAAAAAATAAGCAGGGATTTGTTTTTGTTTTTTCAAAATTATCAATACAGTGTATAGTATATACACAGAATATCAGAAAACAACATTTCTCTCAAATGCCTATAAACTGTTTAAAAGGAAACCCCAAGCCATAAATGACTTGAATCATGTCAGATGCTTGAAACCCTTGGACCAGTTGCTAAAATAGATTATGCATCGCTAAAACTCTGGGAGCAATATTACCACTGAAATACTCCTGTAAATAACAGCCAGTAGTCATCTCATAGCCAACTCTCCCCTGAGGGGGAGGCGAAGATCAAAAATAAGGCCTCATCAATGCAAAGGCACAGCCTGAACAGAGTCCATCAGTAGATTGTATATGCAGACACACGGCCTTCACTTGGACCCATCTGGAAGTGTGCAAACAAGAGTTAAGAACTCCGAGGTGGATTTTGTTTTCACATAACAACAACAAAACCTCAGATAGCTGAAACAAACTGTCTGAATATGTCTGATCTCAAGATGAAAAATATCACCATTGTGTAAGTTATATATTTTTGGTCACAGTCTTCACTGTGTCTTGATGTCAGAGAATCTTCAACTAAGATAGCACTCGATGGGTAAATAATTGGGGGAGAAAGACAGAGGTAAAAAGAAGGGCAGAATGAAGCTAAGGTGTCATAATGTCTTGCGCATGGGGTCACAAAACAGAGGAGTTCTGTCCCTCAACTGTGTGTCTTGCTGTTCAAAATTGTTCAAAAACATCTGAAACCGCCCCTGCTCAGACAGTGTTAAACAAAATGTCATTAAACATCAGCTGAATTAATGGGAATCATAATCCCTGCGTTTACAATAAAGGAAAAAGTATAGAAGTGTGCTGTATCTTGACACTGAGGCTAATTAATTCCTGGTAAATACATTTGACTAACACTGTGTGACAGTTATGTTTTGCTGCTTTTGCTTTTTCTCTCCAATATCTTAACACCATGGGCCTATTTTTGCCAGACTGCTAAATATGATGGTATGATTAAAACCAGTGCAGCACAGTAACAATCATGAATAAGCTACAAACATGTTTTCAATATGCTGTAAAGCACACACTGTAAATTACGGTGGCCGGGAAGTGCAAAACAACATTACAAAGTGTGAAACACTTTTACAAAGATCGAGACAAATTTACATTTTAGAAAACAAATTAAAAAGATGCAAAACACCTTTACAAATAACAAAAAAAAATGTACATTTCAAAAAACAAATTAACAAGACGCAAAACACTTTTACAGGTCAATTTGTGTTGTCGTTGTGGAGTAAATGGTGTAAATGAAGTTCATGGTGACCGAACATGGACTAACGCAGTTCTGCTTTACGTGTGGTCGGTGTTTGGAGCTTTTAAAGGACGCGGACCAGACGGAAACACCAGACATACTGCATCATTGCGTTCAGTATTTTAACGAGGGCCATTCCTACGCTGTAATCGGGGCCATGATGTCAAGTCTACACGATGTAAACATCAGCTTGAGGACTCTTAAAAGTAAACTGAACGAAGCCGGGTTGTACCGCCATCAGATTGGAACCTCGTGAACCTGGACAACTATTTGGCTACCGTACAATGTGGAGGTACTTAAACAAAAGTACAATCTTTGGAGTTTTTAAAGGACGCGGACCAGACGGAAACACCTGAAACACAGGCGACGTCTCGACAGCTGGACAGTGTTAAACAAAGTAAGTGTAGCAAAACAAAAATGCTAGCTATCTGAGGCCATGTGAATAAAAGTCAGTAATGCTATGATTTTATGAGCGGCTTCTGACTTTCTATTTTGAAATGGTACTCTGTCCATTTCAGCCAAACAACCATGCCATCATACAAACAGTTAATGGAGTACGGAAGCTCGAAGTCAAAAGAACGACAGTCTTTTAACCTACGGGCCAAAAGGAAGAAATGGGCCTAGAGAAAGACAACACGTCCAGGTAAGTTTGACCGTCCTATACAATTTTGCAAATCTCTATATGTATTTGTATGTACAATATGTGTATATTTATTTTACCTAAGTAAAAATTGTTTATATGGTATATTTGTTATTTTATTAGATAAACGTAGGATTGGTGGTGCCACATGAAACTGATGGAACGGATTTAAAACCTCTAAGAGGGGAAACGCTCCCGATATTTACAGACCATTAAGTAGCAGCCCTACTGAAACAAGCTGTGCAGAAAATGAGAGCATTTAACAAGGACATGCACGAAGGACCTAATGTCCGTTAGTATCCAGACTGCTTAGAGGTGGCCCATGTGCCTGGGTCA